>DWNE01002107.1:0-19758 GCA_018249875.1 Cecropterus toxeus | reverse complement strand
TTTTAGAGAACTTCACCACGAACGAGTTAAAAATAAATTTCAAGAACCAAGTCTCAGACATAATCTGCGGAGCGGAATAAGAGAATAACAACTAATTTCTATCCGCAGTCTGAGAGTAGAACGTCGAAGGAAGATAAATTTTTCTCCTCTTCCTTTATGGTAGACCATTCTCCATTTCCTATGAACAAAGAAGGTGGATACAGGGGCTCTAACCGCCGTATTTTTAAAGGCTTAGACAACGCGAATGTGTTGTTCCCGTGTGTATCTGTAAAAAATGATTCACACAAGAACTCCAGCTTCATCTCAGAGGGACCTGAAAAACGGTCCAATGTCAGCCAGGCCGCGGTAGAATGCAAATGCGTTTCCATGGCTTCGCCACTTAGCGTACAAATAAATGTAGGAGTACGGAATAACTCTGTTAATTCCGTGATATAAAGGTATCCATGACGCATATATCCATACATGAGTACATCAAGGATTTGAAATTCTGTATTAAATTCGAAATTCAACTTCAACTCTGAAGAAGCGTAAAATTTTCGATTTAGGCTTTTGGTTAGAAATAAAAATTAATGTTTTTTTAATTAGTTTCCTTGGATGTATAAAAGGAGTTGAGAGTTTCTTTGGGCAGCAGCGTCTTTCTGTGTAGAACTAAATATGATCATGCTGCGCTCAGTGACTAATAACACCACCTTATTAGGGGAGGCCTATGTCCAACACCATGTCCCAGCAGTGGATATCAAGAGTCTCCTGGGTGGATGGAACATATTATAGTTTACGCGAACGAAGTCGTGGGTACTGCTAGTCATGAATAAAATAATAGATAATAATAATGTCCAGGTCAACTATTAATTGGTCACTGCCACCCAAAACTCTATACTGAAATTTAAGATAAGCCCGATCTAAATTTTATCTCAAAATTACTCCCCCTAAGGACTGAGATAGACAGCTTCATGTCTCTGTGAAGTATGTGCTTCATCACACCTTCGAGATATAAAACTGCAACATCTTTAATGCAAAAATAGAGAAGTAACTTTCGAAAAACATGCTTTATAGTACCTTAATTAATATGTATCATATCGAATATTGTAACTGATAATTTCGAAGTGGCCTCTTAGGCGTATGCGAAAAAAATCGTATTTTTCTCAGAAAACCCTTATATTTCACACATCCGCTGCATAGAATATAAATAATCCGGCATTTGGAGGCGTCCGCTTTATTATTCATGCATTAATGACATCCAAAACGTGTACGCGAAATTCAGCTCATTCAGTTAAACTTAACCCATCTGCCCCACCAGGGGAGGGGGGCTTAAGTGGTAAAGAGTCCCATATAACTTGGTGTCGCTCGTCGAGAACGGGTAACTAGTGAAGGTTTCCGCTTGAAAACAAAAAAATAGACTAGGTGCGAGTCGAAATCGCGCACGAAGGGTTCCGTACCGTTATCTATAAAAAAATAAAAATTGCATAGGAACCCCCAAAAATATTTATTTTATTGTTTTTGTTGTTATAACGGCCACAGCAATACATCATGGGGCACTTAAAAAAAGGTGTGAAAAGAGTTCTCCTTCAAAGCCGGCGATGCATTGGCGACTCCCCTGGTGTTGCTAATGTCCATAGGCGACGGTGACTACTTACCATCAGGTAGCCCGCCTGCCTTATCGTTAAGTTTAGGTATAACAAAAATCATACTCTTTCTACCTTGAATTGGTTCATGCGAAATATTTATATATGTCACTTAATAAATAAATCAATGAAGAATTAAGTAAACATTACAAGTATTTATTGGTACAACCCGAAGACACCTCGCCACAAAAATTAGGTCAGTTACAAGTGGCGGTTATGGCGGATGATTTTTAATTTCGCCACACAATCAGTGTTAAAGTAAATTGATCGATAAATCAGCAGTTGCTGCAAGTAATTGGTTATTTAAATTCGGCTCGCCCGGGGAGATGCGCTGTTGCGTAGGCGTCTTGTGTAGGAGGCCTTACTTTTGTATAGCTACTGACCAGGTGGGATTCCCAAACTCTTTTGGGTAAGAAAATCCTTTTTCCAAAATATACCTGATTATACCCTATAGCCAAATTGCTTGAAAAATCCTATCTCTAAATTGTTTCCTATTTTTTTATGCGATTATCATGATTTCGGTTCCCAAAGGGGCGGTTATCAACCCCTTGGGGTCCACTTTGGCAGTCCGTGACGTACAAGATCAATATTAGGCTCAATGTCTAGAAAGAGGAAGTACTGAAAAGAGGTCTTTTGATGTGTCCACAGTGTCCCACGTGTTTTCAGAAGATAGAAAATCATACTAATATTAGCGTCATGCAAAGCGAATAATATTTCTGTAATTACGTATGTAATTATTTTCCCTAAGTAGAATTTAATGACGCTACCTCTTATATTTAAGGCACTTGCTGTACTACCGAAGAATTCTAACGATTGTCAGAATGAGCACAAACGTGTCAGTCATGGGATGGGTGACCGATTGGCATTTAACGCGTGACTAAGTCTGATTTATTTCTACACAATCAAGAAAATAACGTTCTATAATTAAAAATATATATTTTTTCGATTATTCTCAACGCTCCAATTACGCGTTTTCTGAACGCGCGTTTGCATCGCTACTAACGCGCGACTGTTCCAGGCGATATCGGGCAAAGCGAGGATAAAATATACTTTTTGGTATGACTTTTTGCAGTCCACCTAATGGTATGTAGTCATTGCCACCCATGGACATTGGACATCTTTGTCCAAATCTATTATATAATAGGTGCACTAGGTTTTAAACTTTATTCGCTGGTTATAAAACAATAGGCTAACGTAAACGCAGTCAGGGGCGGAGACTTAGTAACTAATAAACACATCGTGATCTAGATTCGAGCGTGCGGTCAGCGTTAGGAGCTCCGAGCAGTCATTGCATTGGACAAGTCCGATTTTATACTGGCTCAGACTTTACTGGGTTTAATTGGACATTTTTTTTTTATTAATTTGAAGTAACAAACGAGCAAGCAGCCCACCTGATGGTAAGTGGTTACTACCGCCCATGAGCATTTGTAAGCAACTTCATATAGAACAGGTGTTTTATATAATTGGAATGGAAATTTAAAAAATTGGGAATGGGTGTGCATTCCGCCGTATGTTGAAAGGTGCCTTCTTGTGTAAAAATATGAAAAGAAAACTTATTCTTTTAGTAAATTGAATTTCTTACGGAACTGAAATAATATGAGCATGAAGCCTTCATGATAGTAAGCGATTATGTCTATGAGCGCCTGTAAACATCTATAAATATCCTTACGTGTAAACATTACACGTAAGGATAACTAAAATGGAATAGTTATGCTCGAAATCAATCACAGATACATCGGTGTCAGTTACGCCATACATTGCTTTTATATGGAAGCAGCAACGAAAAATCATCAGGAGATCTGCATGTCGACCTGATGACCGCCCATGGACAGTTGATTACAGATCAACCCCAGATTAAATCAAAAAAAATGCTTGATAAAAACTGTATACTAAGACAAACGAACGTCTACAACTAACTCGATTATGTATCTGATAGGTATATTAAGTTATTTTATTTTAAACTAGTAACGTGCAACTCGCACTTCGTTACGGTACATAGAAATAGTCGCCATCTTTAAATAGCGCAAAATATCGAAATCAAAATTAGTCTATAAATTGTCAATAAATAAGCTATACATCCATGCAAAAGTTCATTTAAATCGGACCAGTCGTTCTTGCGTGATTAAGTAACAAACAGACACACAGACACATACCAACCCATTTTTAATTTACTAACCTAACCTAACCTATCCTTAAATTCACTAACCTATACACCCAATTTTGTAGAGCTGAATTGAGTTGCATTATGTTAGGGTGATTGCAAATATTGCTAAAATACAGGCTATCTGTATTGTACCTATGTTTCAGTGGTCATTGGCCACTTAGCGAATGGTGTGTCTGAGTGTAGCCACCACAATGAATGGGTCGCCACGGGGCACCGGACCACACAGCCGAACGCTGGGTCCGCTTTTGTTAATAAAGGCCTATAAATCAATTAATTTACCTCCAGAGGGTCTCGCACGCGAGCCCTCCTAGGACAAGACAGGGTACATCTATCCCTAGGTCAGCGTTTGTTTTACATTGTTTTCAGTTAACGGGACGACTTATTTAGACGACGAAATAAATGCAATTATGAAATGAGTCATTTGTTTTAAAAAATAGCGTAAAGTTTAAGGTGTTCTTTTTTTGTTTATATCACTATCGTGCTGGACATGAAGAAATGACCTATGGTATTCTGGTATACTTTTTTGTGCTTCCATTTTGTACTCTTGCTCTTAAGACAAACGATCTCTCATATGTTCAAAATTAATCAAACTGTTCAGTTAGTGCAATTCCATGCCTAGTAGTACTATGGAAATGGACATACATACTTAGGTACATGTCTACGCTCGAAAAACAGTAAAATGATAAACATTACATTATTAGGTACTGCTTTGTAAAATCTAGCTTAATAACATACAGTTCAAAAAAATAAAAAACACAATTATGCATATAAAAACACTGTTAGTCAAAGAATTTAATTATGAGGTATTTTTTTAATCATTTTTTCTCTTTTTTCTTAGTTTGGGCAATTTTCTTTACACAAATGCACTGCAAAAGGTAGCGTAACCTATATACATTTTTTCTCTCTCATTCATTCATCATTCATTTCTCAGTGATGAGCTTGGATCTCCTGTACTACTACTGTGAGAAGCCGGAAGCTTACACAAGTCTAGTTTACAGAAAACATTAAACCAGCAAGCGATTCGGTACTTCAAAAAAACTCAACATAAACAAGATAAGCCGAACTGGCGTATAATAGTTTCTACGATTAAGACAGATCCTTATCCGGGAGATAGCGATCGCTCAAAGGAATCCGCGGACCGTTGGTTGCGGTTCTGATTGCTTGACATTTGAATATGATGATTAGCGTTGAGGCAAATGAAAGTCTAACGAAATGTGTACCGGGTTCCGTAAGCCTCGCTCGGGTACGCTCGATCACTAGACGATTAAGTTAAGGATCTGTTTAAAGAAACGCGGTTGAAATACATTTAAAATATCTTTAAATCGCTGGTAATGCTTTGAATTCCTCAACATTTCGACTTTTCTGTTTTTGTAGGTTGGTTCAATTTTAAATTAGATTTAACAAGGGAAATAAAATATAACTTGATTATTATCTATAGAGTTATTCTTAAATATGTCCCACTATATTAATACCTTTCAAAATTAACATTGATTCATACGAAAATAATTGTCCGTACTTATTTTCTAAATGCAGGTTATTCTTTAAAGAAACTCTTATTGTTCAAAGATACGAAAGACATAACTATGAAAAATATGGAAACATACAATAATGTTACTGAAAGAAGTCTAACGCTTCCCTGAAATAGAAGTCGACGCCACCGGGATTTGATTCGGCGACCTTATAACAATAAATCGTATTCACTAAATTCCGAAAGGAAATTTCACAAAATTTTAAAGCATATGTAATGTAACATTGCTACAAGTATTCCGCTTCCCGCTTCAAAATCCCGTTAGTTTTAACAGGTCCTAACCCTGATAGGCAGTGGGCCGGCAGTAAGCAGTTACTTACAACCCCACTCACCTACATTTTAAAGATCTTTTTCCCTCAAAAGTTCCGGTTACCGCGAAATCTAGATAAGTGAAGTAATTAAGACATAAACACTATTTTTCATGCCCCAGGCGTTAGTAATAACGTATCCAAAATAACGAGTCCTGTCAAAAAAGCATTACAAAACACAAAATTTTAACGGCATTTTTTGAAACGTACAGATTTAAAAATATCTGCGGTATAAACGAAAGAAAGTGACGATTTATTTTGAGCTATGAATAAGTAATTACATAAATTGAGTAACTGTATTTATAGGAACATGTATACATATATGTATACATATACTAATGAATAGCAGAGGAAGTGGTTACAAACTCTCAATTTAAGGGTAAAATTACGAGTCACAGGCGTGCCCCGTTTCCATTTTATGTGAGTTGGAAAAATAATTGTAAAACTTGCTTAAACGATGGAGGGGATACAAATTGAGGAAGCCTATACGTCTGAGAATTTTCAAAAAAATAAATATATGAAGCCTACCATCCGCATTTGGCCAGCGCGGCGGATTACACTCTGAGCGACAAACATGCAACAATATAATTATGATTCTAAGCTGATATCATCGCGGGATTGATACATTTTAATATGTTACGATATACAGTTTTTGAATTTGTTATTGCCGAAATTTCGAGCCAGTTACATAGATCGTGGTCACGACGAAACATTCAGCACTCCCAATCTTTCAACATACATCTCAACTAAGGGACAAAATCCATGGGATGGACAGCATTGCATTTGTATTACATCAACACCCACTACGGCCATTACACTCCTGCATTTCCAGGCGTGGCCCTGAAAATTGATGAAATTACATCAATACGCTAACGATTATGTATTAGGGCAAAGAAAAAATATTTTCACAGACCAACTACCACAGAGAAAGTTTTAAAGAAGTAACATTGATAATAAGAAATATTTATTGCAATGATATAATTTATGAATATTTCACGCCCTTTTTATATGTCAAAAAAAATGTGGACAACAAATTGATGACTGTTTTTTAACATAATGTCTACGTCTACCATTTGGTTAAATTAAAAAATAAACAGCTAGTTTTGTTTAATATTTCGAATGTCTCTGTCGCCGCATTGCTCTGTGCCCTTATCAGGACGCGATCGTATTGCGTAAATTTGTCGGTTAATTACACGATCTCGTCTTGCGCAAGCGCATCGGCTGCTACCGTTTTAATTGAACTTTTAAAAAATCACCTTAAATCACTCGTCTTACTTGTAATTGGTCAGCGACAGGAGATTAAAGATAATAATTTGGTGTTAAATTGAGTCAAGGCTTCGTGTATCGCATCGGTTATCTTATTGTTATGACGCGCACCGAGTTCTGAGTTCGATCCTTGGCCAAGCATACATCTAAAATTATGTATACAATAAAAACTGTTTAAGTGGAATAGCAATGATGTCCTGACACCTTTGCATTCAAATACTCCAATTAATGGAAATTTTCAAACCCTTAATCATTAAGATTACACTTTTAGATTGTTTCGATGTTAACCTCTATAATTAAGACTTTATCTACATAAATCACCTGTGTCCATAAGAAAATTTATCACATTTAGACTAGGTACGAAAACTTTTAAAACACAAATTTCTTCCGCAAGAAGAAGATGAAGAAGAATGCGAAATTCTAGAAAGAGTTTCAAAGCAAACCTCGTTTAATGTCCATAAACACAAAATGTCCAATGATGATCTTGACATATTTAATCAACTTATATAATCTATGAACGCCATTAATAAAATTGAATAAATTTCATTAAAATATCAAATAATCATGTTTAGGTACCGTGAAAGATACATTACCCTCTAACATAACTCGCCTTCTGAGGCAGTCGTGTAAAATGGAACAAGTTTCTGTTTTACTCTTCAGTTTGAGCTTAGAAAAGTTAAGCTTTTTTGCCTAATCTGAATTTTTCTATAATTGAATAACCGAGAAATGAAAAACAATAGCAGTAGAATATCCTATTTTCTTACACAGCTTTCCTTTGTCGATTAATTATTTGTTACACATACTCGCTCTCTGTAAAACAACTGGATATAGTTTCGCATGCGACTTGATTTCAGCCCAGAACATGTAAATCAATGGATAGTTGCACTCGTTTATCGTCGATTTTATATCCGTTAATATTAAATACTTATTAACAACCAATACATTAACGGTTATTGAAGAAAAACGAATCTGACAGTTATTTATCGGCAGTAAAACTTTAAGGAGGCCACTGACTGATAATTACAATGTAAATATGCGGATAACTTTTGGTTCATTACATCCGTGCGTAAAGATTTCGGGCATTTAAGTTTGTAACAGTGCACTTGCTTAGTACTGTGCTTAGTAAGTAAATCGTTCGCGTTTTTAACGCATCGGTGCCGTAGTACAAGTTTAATACGTTTCCTTAAAAATAATAATTGTTTAAGTTGCATCGCAATGTATCTTGCACGTTTTTGTTTATATTTTAGGCCGTACCTGGCAATGATGGACGAAAACGTAAACGATTGTTTTCAGGAAACATAATAAATTCGTACTGAAGATACGGATAAGGATGGAACATTACATACGTACGTTGAAAGGTCTGATCAGTGTACATGTATAAGAATACAATTGTACCAAAAAATAGGTACTTTCAGGGCAAAAAGTTATTCACGTAATTTTTTTTCAAAATGTTATGCAGGTATTTTTTAATTATACAGAATTTATCTCCAATGATACCGTAAATCAAAAATAAACACTTGAAAAAATTAAGTGCACACACACAGAAAATGTTACAAAAGTTCAGGCTTATAACATTAATAAAAAAGGTTTAAAAATTTGATATTGTGCAAGTAATAAATACTGAAATTATAAGCAAAGAATTACAGTCGGCGCGTATTGTAATGCTAAGCAATACAATACAATACAAGCCATATTCACCAACCTACATTATCACCAAGCGTATTGTAATTCTCGATTTTACGTTACATTACAAGTAACATACGAATACTTCTGGTCAGTAAATGATATAATTAAAATCAAGTGCAGCTTAATTTGTAGTTTTCGCGTTGAGTAATTAAAATACAAGTTTCGGTTTGTAATAGATCGTTAATGTTGTTTTTTTTATGAAAGAGTTAATAAATTTATGGCTGTTGTTGCTGGGCCATATTTGTTAAGTAATTAAAAAATCGTGTAAATTTATGGGATTATATAATTTAATTTATGCTTTTTCAAAAATAAGATTGGATAAAATTGAATATTTTTATTATAGTGCTGTCCTTCATGTATCATTGAAAAGAATAAAGGGCACAAATGACTACATAAGTGAGTACTTACGACATATTAGTAGCTACCTATATCATTACAGTAATTAAACTAATAAACGGTTCAAGATTTTTTTTTTTCAAAAAATGACTTCTTTAAAAATGAATTTAGTCTCAGATACATTATGGGTTGCTTTGTATTATGCTCTTCTTTCTGTAGATTGAAGTAGTTAACGAATATGCTGGTCATTGAATAATAGACTTCCACCGACTGCAAAACTACATCCATATGTATCAAACCAACATTTATTTAAATTATCATTTACTTTTTTGCGATAAATGCGCTCTTTATTAATGTTACTATCACAAATGCCCAACTCACACGATTTAGTAATTAATTAGATATAATTTAACGCTTATGTGAGTTTTTGTCAAAATAGTCAAATAAATGGTTTTTAAATAGGTCTATTTACAAGCTTTCATTATACGAATGCGAATTGAGACGATTCTAATGATATGTCATACGTCATAAACCGTCAAGCCGTTTGGGCTGTAGCGCGTGCCAAAGAAACGGACATACAAACAGGCATACATACATACGTTCGAAAAACATCACCCTCCTTCTGACGCAGTCTGGTAAAAATAAACAAAGAAAGGCGCGGAAACATAACCCTTGCAAAAATAGACAGAGATAATTCAACTATGCGTGGACAAAACCAATATTAAAATTAAATATTTATTCAGTCGCAATCCACACACGTCACACGTGTCAGCCTGTCGCCGCGTCGAATTAAATTCCGTCGTAATTTCGCTTTCGCGTAATTTTATTCGATTTCAAAATGGCGGGCCGGTCTGTCGCGTGGCGGACCGTCTCGTTTGCTGATAGTAGAGAAGCGGAAAGAAGCTTAGCGATGTTACTACCAGTGATGTGCTATACAAATATTTTTATGCGGATAAAAACGGATGAATAACGCTTAGATCCGCAGATACAAATGTGGACAATGAGAGCGTAGATTTATGAATATTAATATTGATATTTAGTTCTTAAATTCAGGATACAATTCACGATACAAATACGGATTATTAGTGCGAAGATCCGCAGACATAAATACGGATAATTAGTACCTTGATCCGCGGAGATAAATACGGATAATTAGTACCAACACCCGCGGAACAAATGCGGATAATTAGTGCCTTGATCTGCGGAAACGAACACGGATAAATAGTGCCTAGATGCGCGTAAACGGATACATACTTATACGGATATAGAGTTGATATAGAAGAGGCACCTCAAAACAATGTTCAACACAGCTTTAGTAAATGCTTTAATTAATATCTTGTAATTTACGATGTCACAATAAATTTATATTAATTTATGCATATTATTATTTACACATATTAAGCACATGTTGCTTAATATGTATTTTTAAGAAACATTATAATTTATCATGGAGCTTAAAATTATTACATTGCTTCACCTTCACGTAGAATTTAACATAGACAATAAAATTTACTAATGAAAAATCGTTTGAGACCCGTAAGAAAAGTAAGAGATTCGAATTCTGAATTTTTTCAGTGGATATCAGCAAAAACGGATGTCTAGCACATTACTAGTTAATACTATGCTACGTTATACGACTACTACTGAACTACGCGCGTACTATCGTACTTCTGGATTATGCTCAGTCTTCGGTACATTACGCAACATATTTAACAGCTATTATTTGATTGGCATACGCAAGTGTAAGTCTATTCAACGTTAAGTGGCGACTGTCGACAATAAACGCATCTCATATATTTTGTAACAGAATAAGAATCCTATTATTATTTATTTTATTTGAAAGTAACAAACGAGCCTGCTTTACACCTTCTATCAGGTGTAGAACCAATGTAGTTCGACCGGAGAAGTACCATCGCCACACCTATTTCTAGCGTAAAGCTGTTCTTGCGTTTCGGTAGAAGGGTGTGAAAAACGTCATATGCGCCTTTATTCGAGGATAAAATGCTTAATTATCTTTAAAACATATACTTTGGTACCCGGTCTACCAGTCTTCTCAGTCCAGTGACAAATTCGTAACTTTTGTTCATCTAGATTCCAGAATCGAGTTTTGTCGCCTAGTGAAATACCTAGCATAACATCTCCATCCTTACTTTATTTGAGGTTTCGAAAACGGTTTCCTAAAGAAGACTGATTCTTCAACACATATCCAATTACATTGGCAAGATAATAGGTCTGATTAACGTAAAAACACATCAAGCGTCACCACATTCAACACACGTCAGCGCCATTATATGTTTGCGGTGCCCAGCCTACTCCATTATTCAAAAGGCGCCCATGAAATTGCTGTCGCTAGTAAAAACACCAATCTTTAGATAGTGTCAATTGTGCAAAATGTACCCGTCAAAATGCCGTTTTTGACAGGTACATTTTCTACAAACACAATTCATAAGAAATGACGATTTTTTAGAAATTGTAAGCAAACTTGTCCACATGATGGTTAGTACTGTCATCTATGGACATGTGTATCATGTGTACATCAACAGATAAGATCAGGCTTACACGACGTTTGTCATACATGCGTCGCTATCCCTAAGAACTAAGTTGTAACGCCTCGGATAAGTTTCGATTACACCAACCTTCAAACCTGAATAAAACACGCTTTCTACACTCATAGCCCCATACTAGGATTTTCTCCGGTGTCGTGGGTGCCATGGACACACAAAGACGAATACACAAACACCCAGACCCAGAACAGAAATCTAAACTCATCATTCATATTTCTGTCTGGCCGGGAATCGAACCCAGGACCCATTGCGCGTCAGACCGCTATGGTGACCGCTCGACCACGCGGGTCGTCAAATATCGCAATATGAATGAATATCGCAATGCCTGTTGTTATTAGGCAGGAAAATGTCCATTCTCCGGAATTTAGCCAAAAGGATTCTCTACCTTGATAGCCCGTGCGTCAGAGCGGTAACTAAACTGGTGTAGCATGCAGTGGGTTCCGCGTTCGATCCCCGCTAGACAGATATCTGAACGATGAAGTTAAATTTCTGTCTTGGGACGATGAAATTAAATTTCCAGTCGTTGTGTCATAATTATTCTATGAGTCTAGATATCGTCGTTATTATTCGTTTCCTTGTTTATTATTTTTTCATCTTATTACAAAAGGGAAGAAATCTGAGTCATGCACATCGCCATGTCACGCTTTAGCACCGGAGCCGCGAAACTGGCAATTTTGGCACTTACATTGATTGTCAGGAATCACGAAACTCGTGCTTGTTCAAGAGAAATTCACACTTGCGTACCAGTGGCGCCTCTGGCGGGCAATTTGATAAGCTAAACCGATGGGAGAAATGTGGAGATTATGAGTGTATTTTAAAATTATTCTAAGTTTAAATAGAACCTTATGTTGTTTACTAATAGTGTAGCAATGGTTTTTGTTTTTTTATCAATTCTAGATTATAAATTTAATTATAAAATTAGGTAAAACTTGTTTCAAAAATATTTTTTAAATATAAGTTGATGCCAGTTCTATATTCTTTTTGTTCGCTATCTATAATAATGTGTGAAACAGGAACATATACAAAAATTTTAATGAACATTTAATTCTTCATTGAAACAAGTTATACATATTCAGTTATTAAATTCATTTAGTTTTAGTGTACCATATATTAGTACCATTTCTACGTCAATTAGATTAAAAACAATAATATTCCTTCTACTACAACGATATATAAATAAATTATATTTATTCGATTTATAAATGCATTGTTTTATTTTATTTGCTTATGTTACATTAAGATATGAGTATATTCTGAAGCATATATTTAGTAAATAATCAATAAATTATTATTTTTATATGTACTCCTATGTTTTCAGTGGATTAAAATTTGATCAACACTCAAGTAAATGTTTTAAAACGCAACGTCTGAACACTTTCTACAGATACATAACTAAAACTTATTCACTCTTTATCCAACCTTATCCAAATCAGCGTCCACAAATAATAACTCAATATCAACCAATTTCAATAAATATATATTGAAACGAACCAAAAAATAAGCAAATAGACACAAACTTTTCTCAAAACCGCCTGAGATTCGAACAGATAATTTGCTTACAATATAATCGGACAAAGATTGCGCAGTCTTCAAGAAGTAAAAAGGAACCCATAGGATAGGGGACTATTATATTCAAATTCGACTTGGTGGAGGCAATTTATATGGAGTTTATTGACAAGACCAAGGACCGGCCGCGCGAAATTCCTAAAGAAAATATCTCCTTGACTCGACTCCGGCTTAATTGAACTGAGACAATATTGTTAAAGATTTGCGCGCCCTTATTATTATACCCTCTTGTTAGACCAACGTTGAAAGGATAATGTGATCGTTTAAATAAATATAAATTTTCCATTTTCCAAACTGTGACGGATTATTATCGAAATGTTTGAATCTCGTTTATTTATTGTCCAATTTATCTGCCGTTCAATTTATTTTGAGGAGCTTTGGTATTTTTTATTCATTAACTTAAGCGATGGGAAAGCGACAAATAAAATTACAATGTGAGGTATATATCAAAGGTTATAGGTATTTCCAACAAACGATATAAGTGCATGAAATATTATTTATTTATTTATTAGTTGTACCATCGAAGTAAACACTATTACATTGTATTGGAGCTACATACGAACAATCATGGCGAGTGTTACCTCAATTATAGGTACAAACTTCTTACACAATATATTAAGGACAAATTAACAAGTAACATTACAAGAAATACTAGAAAGAAAAAAAAATACAATATTAAATTAAATTAAAAACAACATATTATGAAAAATTATACAATTATGAAAAATAACAACAAGATTAAAAATTGTCAAGAGATATTTAAAACATTACAATAAATTTTATATTAATACAATTTAAATTAAATTATAACGTTATTAAAATATTTATTCATTATACAATACAAAACCAATCTATTATTTAGTGAAAAAAAAAAGTTTGTTGAAAATAAGTGTACATACTAGTATATCATGTTTTTAGTGCCTTCCAAATGTTTTTTTTAAAAGCTTTTAGACTGTTCGAAAAGATATCTACTTGCCGCTCTGTTATATATTATTTCTTATAACCATCAATAACACTTACGGTCTGAATGTACGGCTCCAATGTCTCGCTCGTCTTCACTATGAGCTCCTTCGCCAGAGCGTACGCGTGTTTGTGTTCCCTCTTATTGGGTTCAACCAGGTTGGTGAGAATCACGTTCAGAAGTTCATTTGATACCACGTCCGACTCAGTTATAAGGGGACACAGAACGTCTAGCATGAACGATTTCACTTTTGACGAGTGCTCCGTGCTGTTGGGACAATTAAACTGTTGTTTAGTTACTCATTTAATAAAACATATTCAATTTATTTATTCATGCACACACAGAGAAATGAAATATAATGAAAGCTTAAAATTGACAATAAGTGCAAAGGTGCATTTAAAAGAAATTTTGTAAATATATCTTTTAAATGCTCGATGAACAGAATGATTTTAGACCGGGCTAGAGCTGAATATGCATTAGGTCGAATGTGTTTTTTCCAAAATTACCTGAATTCCATTAAACCTAATTATTGTATTGATTCAGATAGAACTCGACTCCAAACTTAGATGATGATCATTATCATCATCTACTACATCATAATTTGACATATGTAATTCGTATCAATTCTATTTTATTCACCGCTCAATCATGATGCCGATTTAATTATATTCATTACTTGCCGATATCTGCGGTTTTATAATTCATAATTCAGAATTTGACATATATTATGTACTTCGTATTAAATCTATTTTATTACCGCTCAATCATGATGCCGATTTATATTAATTACTTGCCTATATCTGCGGTTACACCCGCGTTGTATAAAAAAATGTAATAACATTAAGAGAGGAGACAGATTTTAATTCAATAAATACAGATTGAAAATTTATATAGAAATTATTTTTTTAATACACATACAAACCAAATTTCTAGGAATATCAATTACCACTTTTTTATAATATTAAATTAGCAAAAGAGCATGATTGTAAGTGATTACTGCCGCCCATTGACATCTGTAAGCAACTTAATATACAACAAAGATTATTAGTCGATCACAGATGCGTTGCTACTCCAAGGACTAAGATGGTCGCCACATGTATAAGTGAGCCGGCAACCACACCCTTCCACCGAAACGCAAGAACTGCTTCACGATAGGTGTGCCGGTGGTACCTCCCCGGTCGAGCTACACTGATTCTACCACCTGGCAAACGATTATTTATTCTCCGTCTTCCAACGGTTTACAGACATTCAGAAACCTCACTTTTATTATATGTAGATAATTTATACTATTAATATATAAAACTAACTATGAAGTATGACTAGTCAAGTAAAAAAAAACGCACATAATAATATTAATGTTGGTTAATGATGAAGAACAAAACAATGAATATACCAAAATACAGGTAACTTACTTGACAATCTTGAACATCAATGAAAAGAGAGCGCAGAAGATTTCCTGGCAATCCTCCAACTCGAAGCACATGTTGAAAGACTTCACATAGGCCAGATTCTCCAGGAGGTAGAAGTAGCGTTTGAACGCTGGGTCCTTCGGATCCCTGAGACCCTGGAGCTGGTTGATGAGGAACAGGAATATTGTTTTCACCTGCAATAGAGAACTTAGTTGAAATTTATTGTATACTTAATGCAAGTACCTACACGACGAGAGGTGACCAGAATTTGATATTGTTCTAGTCATTGTACTTCGCCCCAAATGCACTCTCAACACATCCAAAATTACCTGTTTTGGTACACATACGAAATTTCTACATATGCCTGGTCCTCATTATGCTCAACGCTTTCTACACTCATAGCCCCACACTACGATTATTATCTCCCGAGTCGTGGGTGCTATGACTCAGACTCAAAACAGAAATCTGAATTCATCATTCAAATGTCCGTCTGACCGGCGATCGAATCCGGAACCGTGCGTGTCAGACCCGGTATGGTGATCGCTCCGTCACGCGGGTCGTTGGAGCTAATAAAGCGCCTCGGACGCATACATTCTCAGCACGTTCAGCAATGGCAGTATATACAGTTGGAACATACCCTCGACCCATCACTCACCTGTTCCTGGTCCTTATAAGGTGCTTCAGGCGCGTACACCCTCAGCACGTCAGCTATGCAGCAGGCGATGAGCAGCTGGACATCGCGAGACGGGTGCGTGAGGAAGAACTCGTCGGCCAGGTGCAGCGCCAGCGGGATGTACTGCTGGTACATGCCCTCGTCCTGCCCGAGGCCCTGGAGGGTGTGCGCCAGCGCCTGGAACAATAGGTATAAACATAAACTCTTTCTACACTCATAGCCCCACAGTAGAATTTTCTCCTGTGTCGTGGGTGCCATGGCCACACAAATATACAAACACCTAGACCCAAAACAGAAACTTAAAGGTCTGGCCGAGGATCGAACCCGGGACCCACTGCGTGTCAGACCGGTATGGTGACCGCTCCGCCACGCGGATCGTCACAAGAAGGTATTAGGCAAAGGAGCAAAAATGTTCCCCAGAACAGATGGACCGACGACCTGCGCTCTTTTTTTATCAGACTGAAATAGCAAACAAGCGTCCGCCTGGTATAAGCGGTTACTGCCGTCCATGGACATCTGTAAGCAATTTCATATAGATCCATGTGAAGGCGATCAAATGCGTTGCTGCTCTCGAGGTCTAAGATAGTCGCCTCATAAATAAGTGAGCCGGCAACCACACCCTTTTAACGAAACGCAAGAACTGTTTCACGCTAAAAATAAGTTTGGCGGTGGTACCTCCCGGTCGAACTACGCTGTTTCTACCACCTGCTCTTAGTATGAGTTTATAACTAAGTTTATCACTTTAACTTAGTAGGCATCACTGTCGTATTTTTATCCGACTGCGTCAGAACGAGGATCATGTTTTTCGAGCGTATGTGTGTATGTATGCTTGTTTAAATGAATGTAAATTTCTTTGGCACGCGCTACAGCAAAAACGGCTTGACGAATTGTGACGTATGACATATCATTAGAATCGTCGCAGTAACAACAACAGTAAAAGTACTGCTGTTAATATAATGCAAAGACGCAATTTTAAGTGTTTTCATATAACTACATATGTTTTATACTAAAGTTTATAGAAAATCAACAGACCCACAAAGGAGCGTGATTGGGTTTAGTTAAATATAAATAGATATACATAATAATATTTA
Source organism: Cecropterus toxeus (assembly GCA_018249875.1). Classification (NCBI taxonomy): domain Eukaryota; kingdom Metazoa; phylum Arthropoda; class Insecta; order Lepidoptera; family Hesperiidae; genus Cecropterus; species Cecropterus toxeus. The sequence continues at coordinate 2,584 of DWNE01002107.1, read as the reverse complement.
TAAATAGGTATTATTATTGTGGGATACAATATGTGATTTGGAGTGAATAAGGAAAAAATAATGAAATAGGAACCTAATTGTTTCCTATTACACAAATTTCTAAATAATTTAGTCGCTCGATCATTACATTGACAATAACAGTCAAAAACTGTTATTTTCATTGAACAGCAAATTAAAAGCCTGTAAGGAAAATGTTGCTACAGAAAGATCGTCTTTTTAAAGAATAAAGCCCAAAAAACAAGTCGATCTACTTGATTTATGGTACTTCTATAGATGACCTCACATTCTAACTGTAAACAACAAAAAATGTATATCTACATTTTTAATGCGCAAAAAAACACGGTAATACTAGATTCAAATTCGCCACTTTTACATATCATTATAATATCTGACAATGTTTTATTTATCGACTACTTTAGACCTTTTTTTGTTCCATATTAACCACGAATCTGTCCGCATAACCTGGAGAGGCTTTTTATTTATTTACACAGCAACATTACACACAATTCTTAACATAAGTTATGTAAATGACGACCCGCGTAGTCGAGCGGTTACCATACCGATCTAACGCGCAGGGGGTCCCGGGTTCCATCCCCGGCCAGACAGTCATCTGGGTCTGGGTGTTTGTGTATTCGTCTTTCTGTGTCCATGGCACCCACGATACAGAAGAAAATCCTAATGTGAGGCTATGAGTGTAGAAAGCGTAAACTGATTCTTCAAACTACGTATGCATTCCGATTATGGGCGCGAACAGCATTTACAAATTTTACTACTTTTCTGTACTTACTAGATTCAGGAGCGGATCGTGACATTGTGGGGCCCTGGGCTAAAACTATTCGGGAGGGGGGGGGCTGGGCCTTTTTTCTATGGTGATGTAGTGTATAGATACTTATCAGAAAAAAACTCGTCCCATAATTTTTTTTCGGTACACGTAACGCCTTAATTAAGATTCGTCTTTTATTATTTGTCACAGGGGCTGGGGGCCCGCTGTATCCACGGGGCCCTGGGCTGAAGCCCAAAAACCTCATAAGTAGATCAGCGCCTGACTAGACACACGAAAATGTAGTAGTAAATTAAAAAGCAAAAAAAAAAAAACAACAATTTTAAAAATTAAAAATGAACAGAGCTTAAAACCTAAGCCCACAACTAAGGAAAGGCTGGAGCATACTCTAAAAAAAAAACAACACGCCTTCTACACTCATAGCCCCACACTAGGATTTTCTGCTGTGTACTCTACCAAGATATTAGGAAGTAGCACGAAATAGAGGCCTACCTACTGGTGTTTTCATGCCTGAAAATCTCCGACAAGATGAACACCGAAACGAAACGAGCACCGAGATGGCTTACTGTTCTCCGAAGCAGAAATTTTCTCCAATAACAGGGGCGGATCTACCTATGGGGTTTTTGGGCTTCAGCCCAGGGCCTCGTGGATACAGGGGGCCCCTGTGAAAAATAATAAGAGATGAATCGTAATTTAAACGTTACATGTAACGAAAAAAAAATATCAACCGAGTTTTTTTCTGATGAGTACCACACAAAGACGAATACACAAACACCCAGACCCAGAACAGAAATCTTAACTCATCATTCACATTTCTGTCTAGCCGGGGATCAAACCCGGGACCCACTGCGTGGTAGACTGGTATGGTGACCGCACCGCCACGCGAGTCGTTAAATAGCAAGGAAAGTGGGCAGAAACAGAGGTTGAGTTATATATCGGGTCGCTCGACTTTCCTAGCGATCCATTTTTTGTCAGTTTCTTAACGCGAGTCGTATGAATAAATGATGAATGTCGCGAATAGGGACGTGTGTGGTTGTTAGTGCATTATTCGCTGCATGTACAATGCGAGGAGCTGCACAAAGACCATATTGTGACTGTATTGGAAAGGTGTACCCAAGACGCGGGGATAAGCGTGCTTCTATTTAATTAATGACTTAATTTACAAACTTTTTACAACTACGAAAAATCTAGTCTTATTGTTCATTTTTGTCCGACTGCGTCAGAACGAGGCTAATGTATTTCGAGCGTATGTATGTATGTTTGTTTGTATGTATGTCCATTTCTTTGGCACGCGCTACAGCCCAAACGGCTTAACGGGTTATGACGTATGATATATCATTAGAATCGTCTCAGTTTGCTTAATGACATAGGGTATATAATTTATAAAAATGGCGCCTCGAAATAGAGGAAAAAGGGGAGGGACTATTTTTTTTACTATTACGACAATATGGGTATCAAATGAAAGCTGGTAAATAGACCTATCTAAAAATATATATATTGTAATCCATTTATTTGACTATTTTAATAAACTTATACAAAATAAGCGTTAAATTAAATATAGATAACTATATCATTACGAAAAAAAAATTTGTTTCAAGCAGTCGGATTTTTTTTAATTTTTAACGATGTTACTAGTTTACCCAAGAAATCTATATTTTTAATATAAAAATTACTACACCTAAATGTAGTAATGTTTTTCGTAACTTTTTTTTTATATAAATATGAAATTTGTAAGCAACTTCATATAGAACAGGTGTTCTATCTGAAGTCGACCACAGATGCGTTGCTACTCCCGAGGACTGA
>DWNE01002106.1:0-19759 GCA_018249875.1 Cecropterus toxeus | reverse complement strand
TCCGTTGCATACCGGCGTGACGTTTCATCTGTAAAAATTTTACCCTCATGCGCCTAAAGAAGTTTCACTTCAATAAATAATCATTTTTAGGGTTCCGTACCTAAACGGTAAAAACAAAACCCTGTTACCAAGACGCTGCTGTACGGCTGTCCATCTGACTGTCACCAGGCTGTATCTCATGAACCGTGATAGCTAGCCAGTTGAAGTTATCACAGATGATGTATTTCTGTTGGCGCTATAACAACAAATACTAGAAACAGATAACAACATTTAAGGGGGCTCCCATACAACAAACGTGATTATTTGTCATTTTTATAGATACGGAACCGTTTGTGCGCGAGTTCGACTTAGCCGATTGTTTGTTGTTATCATAGAATACACTAATATTAGTCAGAAAGTAGGTTCGTTCAGAAGTATTTAAGGAAGAAGATAGATAACAAGGAACGCTTATTCTAATACACATAAATTATTTTTTAATATTTTTTTGTACTAAAACTAAAATATTTGTCACAATGAAAACCAAAAAGTAACGTAATTTCACACTAACTGTAAATCAATTTTCACCTTATTCACGAGTCACGCAAAGACTCAAACTATGTTATACGGTTAAAAATTTTTTTTTGTCACTTCTATAACAATAACGTAATGAAGATGATATTTAAACAAAATTGTATAATTGTATTCGTCTTAATCCGGCTCGCACAAAGACGTCTCTAAAATTTCGCTGAATGGAGGAGTATACAAAAAAGATTAAAAGCTCCATTCAACGCTAACCGCCCCATTAATGAACTCATAAAACCTTAAAAAATTCTTGTCTCCCATTTCGCCCGTAAATAATTAAATAAGGGCTTAAATTTTTCGTACTGTCTTCATTTCAAGATGAATGTTCGTCTTGCATATATATATTTTAGTTACTTCAGCTTATCTATGTCACTTAAGTTTCTGCTACTAGTCATTGCTATATTGAGAATAGAAGGACATGCTCATTTTGATATTTTGTAATATTAACCAGTAGTTTGAAAATATTTTAGCGAATAATTAAAAAATCCTGCCATGTCGTGTTGGTCTTCAATTGCACTATTTTTCTTAACTCTAACTATAGATGTCGTAGAAGGCGACTAAGAGACAAAAACAAAATGTAGACTCCAGGCGCCAAAAATAACCATTAGGAGAGTTAATAAAGTGAATGTTGAACAGCGGATACGCGTAACGTAAGCTTTAAAAGTCTGTAATATTTATTTATTTTTGTTTAACTAACAAATACACTCGCACACGCTTTCTACACTCATAGCCCCACACTAGGATTTTCTCCTGTGTCGTGGGTGCCATGGACACACAAAGACGAATACACAAACACTCAGACCCAGAACAGAAATCTAAACTCATCATTCATATCTTTTCCCACGTTTCTGTGTGATGGTGTGATAATACTAGATAAATATTATTATAATCAATTCATTTATGAAGAATAATATGCATTCTAGACTCCTTTCTAACTCCCTGAGTTTTGCTTATTTGCTTATTACAAATTTGCTAGAGACAAATTTTAGTGTAAGTATCATTTTCCCTTAATTGCAATTACTGCACACCGCTAGGGACTCATAGCGAATGGAAATGAGTAAAATGAACATCAAAGAAACCTCTTTGCCTTCATTCAACGCCTATGAATACGTTCTCAAAGCTACATGAACTTTATATTATCTTACTAACATTATAATGATAAAAGTAACTATACATATAAGCTGTGTATGTATGATGGATAATATAGTTGAGGTGGATGGTTTGTTACACTTTCAAGCAAAATCTGCTGATTGGATATTAATGAAATTAAGCACACAATTTATAATTTAAATTTATAGGTAGAACAGTGTCTGTATCGTAAACATAATCAGAGCAGACTTAGCCGCGGAAAAAAAAATATATGGTCAATCAATAGACAAACCTAGTTAATTCCAATGACATATAGACTCATTATTACATTGAAAATATAGGCAGACACTAACTTGATATTTTAGCTATATTTTGCATATTACAAACGATTTTTTAAAGACAATTCACTGTATAAGTATCATCTTACCTTGATTACAATTACTCCCACACCACTAGGGACTCATGGGGAATGAAAATGAGCAAAATGAACATCAAAGAAAGCTTTGCACCATTCAACGCCTATGAATACGGTCTCGAAACGTCATAAATGAGGTCTTGCGGCGTTCCGTTTTGATTTAATATTAAAATTAAAAATGTGCAATAAGCAAGCAAAATTCAAAAAGGTTCAACATCGTACGGTAACTGCGCGAAATATTAATATGGGATCGCCGAGCGTCGGTCCCTCAAAGCCTTTTCAATACCATCGCTGCTCCTCTATTGAAGTTCGAAAATAAACCGAGCTTACTCTACTTCGAATTCATTTTCCGCGAATATTCTGGCGGAAATGTCGCATCATACTTTTAAAAATATTTCGAAAAACTCTTCATTTGGTTCAAGTATTTTTCTAGTAACCGTGTGGAGTGATCTACTACCATTGATAACCGAAAACAGTGTTACTCTGGTTCAATTTAAAGCAGACGAAAATAATTTTCTAGGACAAATATGCTTTAGACATCAGCATGATTGCAATCACGCAATCGTTAAATGAGTTAAAACCTTGTGTTTTAAAGCACCACCGCGTCACCTATTTTTGGCTATTGACAACAGAGTTAAGCGCTGTTGAGTTTTGGTTTGAAGAACGTAATAGTTATCTGAGGCGTCGCAACTTAGTCTCCAGGTCACATATCTGTTGCCAACCTCAAGTAAAACTCTAATCTTATCTGGAGTTAATTCCAGATATCCATGGGCGGCATTACTCAATTACCGTTAGATAAGCTGTTAATTAAGTATTTTTTTTATAATATTTAAGTAGCAAACGAGCATATCAAATTATGGTCATTTGCTACTTCATTGTTATAAAACTCTATTACGTAATCACACCGAATGTTACACACAAGTTAGGGATTTAGATTTTCTCTCACCCCATGGACACCTGTAACAAACTTCATATAAAACTGAGATTTTGTTTGAAGCCGAGCACAGACGCGTTGCCACTCCAAAATTCATGCCACAAAGATATTACTGGTCCCTTCAGAACATTGACTGAAATTATTAATACTATTTTAGACCACTATTAGAATATATAACCCAATTTAGACATTGTTAACTGAATATAGGAAGACTATAAATAAAACTCATTAAAATTAAATATTTCTCGTTATATCGCATAAAATTGAATATGCAAAAGTAGACTCTTGATTGCTTGATTTTTAATTGTATCAGCTTCGTTACGTATAAATGATTTGGTAAATAAAGCTGTAACATCGACTAGCTGACGATGAAAATAAATGAGGTTTATAGTTTAATGATCGAAGTTGGTCTGCTGGTTTTTGTTCTAATCTTATTCTAGTGGAGTTCATTGTGAGTTTGTTTGGTTTTAAATATACTTCCTGTATCTATGAATCAATGTGTATCTCTTTGTGTAGCGAATATTTGCCAGTTCTAGATGTATTGGTAATAATTACGAGAATTTATATGCAATTAAAACTACATATCAATCGATTTTAATTGCATTGTATATTATAAAATTTGTTAATACACGATAATAATTTCCATATTTCTTTCATTATGATTGTGTTTTATTTTTAATTATAGTTCTCTATTTTTGCAAATTTTATCAACAAAATGAATGAAAATATGAAAGTTACATGTGGCATTTCGGGGTGAAACGGCTTCATGGGGTAATTGCCAGATTCTTTAGCACCCGGTCGAGGTCGAGCCGTTCTTTTGAGAAACATTTTTGTTACCCCGCTTTATTACGAGAAATTCTATTGCTGTCGGCAAGCCGCGTGAAACTAGTCTTAAATGTTTTAGGTTACTTTTCACCGTTGATTTTTTATTTGACGATTCGCGTGGCGGAGCGGTCACCATACCAGTCTGACGCGCAGTGGTTCCGGGGTTCGATTCGCGGCCAGACAGAAATATGAATGATGAGTTTATGATAGTAATGATTACTGTTCTGGGTCTGGGTGTTTGTGTATTCGTCTTTGTGTGTCCTTGGCACCCACGACACAGTAGAAAATCCTAGAGTGGAACTATGAGTGTAGAAAGCTATGAGTGTAGAGTATATGTAGAGAAAGCGTGTTTAGTTTTTCAAAAATGATCCATTTTTATTATTCATATCCAATTCGTTTGTTTATTTTTGCACATTAATATTAATATTAACGCACATTAATATTAAAGCTTTATAAAATTCTGAAGATGATAGCAGCTCGTTTGTTCCTTCTATCATAAAAAGTGAACTAAGGAAGGTATATAATAGCACAAAAGTAGACCATAAAATATTTCAGTAAAGCTGTCTTAATGTTAGTATAGCACCACCAAACATTTGTTTAAATTAATTCAAGGTATACATAACCAACAAGCGCTCTAAGCTTGAATTATTCATTGGATATGAAAGAACTGAGATTACTGATAACTACCTAAGGTAGGTATGTATTATCCAACACATATTGTAACAAAGCAATACACAGTGAATTGAACAATAGCCAAATGGTTGAAACCGCTCAATCGAGAGTCCGAGGTTCGAATTCCAGGCATGCACTACTGATTTTTTATAAAATGATTTGCGAATTAATAATTATTACTGCATAGCGGCTAAAGAAGACATTATGAGGGAACCTACATACCTCGGAGTTCTCTAAAAAACTCCTGGAAGGTGTGTGAAATCTACCAATTTGCACTTAGTCAGCGCGGTGGACTATGACAAAGTCTCTTTAATTCTGAGTAAAAACCTGTGTACATCAGTGGGACAGTAATGCTATAAAACTAGTACAGTTTATTTTATAATTTGTACTTCTGCTAGGCTTCATTTTTTTAATTATACAGCCTATGTCAATTCGCAAACTGAGATGACTCTAATGATATGTCATACATTATAATCTGTTAAGCCTTTTGGGCTGTAGCGCGTGCCAAAGAAATGGACATATATGCAAACATGCATACATACGCTCGAAAAAAATTACCCTCTTTCTGACTCAGTCAGGTAATAATAAAATAGCTAAAATTATATTAAAATAGAACATTTTGATATAATTTTAGCAGAAGAGTAGAATTAGAATTTATTGTTAATTATAGAAAAGAGTTTTACAGATCTTAAGTGGTATGCCTACACCGTCCTTCTGCCTCAATAGTAATCCGATAAAGGCAAATAAATATTAAGTATATTACTTTAACAAGATTACTCCAGATTTTAAAACGCTTGTAAACTGAATCCCAACAATCGTTTAAATGAAAATATAATATTATGAAGCCATAATAAAATACAATATGCGACTTGTGTCGTATTGCCTTCAGTGCGAATTACGTTATTATTGATTTACTTTACTGAATACAAAAGTTATATTATAGGCGCGTTATAAAAAGGAAGTAATAGATAATACAAAAGTTACACATTTAATTCTGAATGCAAAAGATATATTCATTAATAAGCGCATTATAAAAAAAATAAGTAATAAAGAATACAAATGATTATTATGCTGAATACAAAGGATACGCTATAGGCGCGTTATAAAAAATAGGTGATAGAGAATACAAAAATATATATTATACTGAATACAAATATATAAAAGGCTTGTTATACAAGAATAATGATTCGACCAGAGTACCTACGTCATATCAATATCTAGCGTGAAGCAGTTCTTCCCTTTCAGTGGAATAGTGTGGTTGTGGGTTCAGTTTTATCTGTGATTGAATTCTGATAGAACCCCTGTTTTATACGAAGTTGCTTACTGATGAGCATATGCGGCAGAGACCACTTACCATCTGGTAGATTGCAGACACGTTTGCTACTTCGTATAGAACAGATGTCACATGACACATACTAGATTTTCAGAAACAACATTAGGCAATGACATTATATGTATTTCCAAATTGTATATCGTGAAAAATCCGTAGTAAAGATTCAAGATACGCTAAACTAGAAATATCCTATTTATATTTGTACTACAGATTATAAGTAAGCTTTGCGAAATGAAAAAAGAATACATTAATCACTGAGGTCATATTCCGATCCGGTGGTAGTGTAAGAAAAAATACTGTAGATGACAATTTGTACGTGCCCCCGTAGGCCTATACAAAGTAAAGAAATTTTATTTCATATCATTACATTTCATTTCATATCATTACATTTCATTTCATTTCATTCAGTATAAAGATGAATAAACATAGTAATAAAATCTTTAATTCCTTTCTCATATATGTACGTTATTTTTCTTTTATTTTGTTTCCAAAAAGTGTAAAGACTATGAAGTTGAATTTAGCCATACAGCGATATTATTTAAAATTTACAACACAATCTGATAAAGATACCAACCTACTGTCCCAATACATTAAAATGTCGATTAAGAGAGCTTTTTATGATCACAAAATTAGTTTCGAAAATCACATACATTTTACTTCGATGTCGGTAATAACAAACAAACAGAAATCGAAACAACGATTTCATAGTCACTTCGATTCGTGTAATGCCTTTATAATAGCTACCCTGTCGACATAATGGTGTAGAAATATGAAGAAATGACTCCGTTGTATAATGTAATGTATATATAATACATACAGATATACTTACTAAACATCTGAAGTTTGTTCTTAAACGTAAAAACGAGTGAACAACTTTTGATGAAACTCTGAATGATTTATAAGCTTATGTTTAAAGTTTAAAATTGGAATAATTTAATGCAATTAGTCTTGCAATGACTAAATTACGTCTCCAATAGCACCACCGTACTTATTACTGGTTAATGAGTGTTAAGCTCTGCTGTGTTTTGGGCTGAAGGGTGTGGTAAGAGATCTTCCTTTTTCGAGGCGTTCCAATTTAGTCCTCAGAAGTAGCAAACCATCTGTGGTCCATCTCAAAGTTAGATTATGATATTATCTCGGGTTCATTATGGATGGCCATAGACAAGGAGACATTAACCATCACGCTTCATGCTCGTTTGTTACTTCAAAAAATAATAAACAACTAGTAAAATCGTTAAAAACAAAAAACCCGACTGCTTAAAACGAATTTTTTGTTTTTTAATGATAAATATTTAATTTAACTCTTATAAACTCTTAATATATACGTATTTAGATAGGTCTATATATTAGCTTTCATTTGATACCCACATTGTCGTAATAGTAAAAAAATCGTCCCTCTTCCTCCTTTTTCCTCTATTTCTGGGCGCCATTTTTGAAAATGATATAGCCCATGTCCCTATGCACACTGAGACGATCCTACGTCACACGTCAAAATCCATCAAGCCGTTTGGGCCGCGTACCAAAGAAATTGACATACATACAAGCAAACATACATACATACATACGCTCGAAAAACATTACCCTTCTTCTGATGTTGGGTAAAAAGACCTCATATATCACGTGTTTATCGTGTCTTATCATTTTGTGATCACAGTGTAAGCGGTTGCAGTTAGAGCTAGCTTTAGGCATAGGCTTTCTGTTCGAATAGCTAATCGATCCCAATTCAATCATGATAGTTTGGCAACCGCCCCACCTGTCGAACACGCTTTTGTGTGGAATTTCAAAGCAACCAGATACCTATATTACTTACTACATTTACTGAGACTACTATGATTTTGTACCCATTTACGTCAGAAAGAGGATTTTATTTTTTACGCGTTTTACTTGAGTACGCCCTACAAAATAGTTAACATGAATTTAATAATGACGCGTGGTTGAATTCATCTTAAAAAGAAATAGCAAATGAACACGTCCATTGAAGTGATCACTGCTTTTCATTGATATCTGATCATCAATGATATCCGACGGGCTAGCTAGATAGGATAGTATAATGGGAACATAGGAGTAGAAGTGTCACTAAAAGTCCTGTCTGATTTCAGCCGCATAGCCATCCTTAAAGATTAAGTTGGAACGCCTCGAATAACTGTTTCTCCTTTTGTACACCTTTTAAACTAAAATTTAAAAAAACACTGATACCTTCAAAAGGGAACTACTATCTCTATTGATTATGCCACCTCAATTCATATTAATAATATTATAAATGCTAAAGTTTGTGAGAATGTACGTGTGCGTTACTCTTTCATGCAAAAACAACAAACACTATTTCGATGAAATTTGGAACAAATACATTTAGTGGGCTGGATTAACACACAAGATACTTTTTACGTGGTACATGACACGAAAAATCATGTAATTTTTTTATCAGTCGCTTCTCTTTCGTTATCAACAATATGACAAGTACTTAACTACTTAACCTAAGTAATATATACGCTATACTACACAGTAATTTACTAAGTCAATGTAGCGCCGAGTGTTTGAATATAATTGATGCATGAAGGATTTCACTTGTCTACCTGGGTTTACGATTAGAGTACATTTACCATTCCGTCTAGTTGAAACCAATTGCACCTAATTTAGACTGCATGGAATTCGTTAATGTACTGTGCTTAAAATTGGATTATCAGTAATTTAAGTAAGCTTGTAACAAATATTACAATACAATTCTTTTCGAAAGTTGTGTGAAGTAGACTATTCTTGTTTCAGGACGTTTTTTGATTCACGGAAACAAGAAATATTGAGTCCAGGAATTTTGAAATTTTTAATAAAATATTATTTTTTGGATTGTAGAAGCATGAAACGAGAAAGATAAATGACAACTGCCATCCAAGGACATCTTTGTGAACTTCCTATATGATCAGTTTTACCTGAGGTTACCCACATAAGCATGTCTACCCCTGAGGTCTAACTTGGAACGTTATGTATGCCTCTCTGTTTCACTACACCCTCACCACATCCACAAACCAGAGTAGGGCTAATGTTGTTCGGTAGAAAAAAGTATAACCTCCAGAGTTAAACCAAGGTTAACTAATCAAAAAATGTTAATGGTCTTTATGCCAAGTACCTAATAAATATTTCAGAAAGGCTGGAATGGGATATGCGAGTTAATGTAGTCGATATTTGCCGAAAATCAAACCGTGATCGTCAAAGATAACAACCATTACGTTATTGAAATGTACTAAATAACGAACATGTTTTAATGGATTTAAAACCTGAAATACATGCCATATGGTACTCTAGCTCTGAGCACTATAATATGCAGATCGATTCGAGTCTAGCGTCACGAATGCGTTTTCAAATCCATTCTTGTTATACTATCAATGTATACTATACACTCTTTAAAAAGCCGTAGCACGCGTATGGTTTGATGGCGAGGTTCCACCACCACACCTATTTCTAACGAGAAGCAAATTTTGCTTTCTGATATAAATATATAAATAAATGAATCCCTGTTTCACTTAGTCATAGAACCTCGCGTGAAGGGCTTGGCCGATTTTGATTACGTTTATTACTGGTACGAGAAGGATCTTATAAAAGAAAAAAAATAGGAAAGTTGCCCAAAAATTAAAAATATTACCAAAACCTAACCTTATGGTGTTTGGCTTGTCAGTATTACCAATTCGAAATCAAAATTTATAGTTAAGACAGCTAGTACATGATAATTATTTCAACAATATAAATTTACGCACAAAGAAACTTCTATAAAGTCTCATGAATATTAAACAGATATTTTACTAATCTTTGTTATGAAATTCCTTATTATAACTACGCTATTAAGTTAATAATTATTAAGTCTAAGTTAATTAATAAACCAAAATCCTACAAGAAAGCTTACTGCAAAGTAAATGACGGATTAACGGGTAGTAAATTAACTTAAGCTCCACAACAGTAATTTAATACTTGTAACATGCACTTTGATTTTATTAAACGCAATTACTTTAAAAGGAAAGATTTTTGTAAAAATAGAGTTTAACGATGTTACTTTTTTATACGATCATAAACTGTAATATTGTTTATTTTTGCATATTTTACAATTATTAATGCGAAAATTCGTGAAGATGTATATTTGTTTGTTAGTGTTTCACGTAAAAACTTCAGGTCGTATTTCGCTTAAACTTGACGCAAATATAATTTATGATCTAGATTAACACATTATTTATTATGGTGAACATGACTAAAATGGACGGAGACATAGGAATAATATTTAATTTTTAAAAACCTAATTTATAAGGTATTTAGATTAATGAAGTGAGCATATTCTCACAGTATGTGTAGTTCTTAACTAATCTTCAAAGTTGAGCAACATTAGACGTTATCAGGAATCGGAGAGGTGACCGTTAGGGGACATGCGAGTATTTTATACGCACTTCCGCGTTGGATTCCGCAGTAGGCTGGTGAAGGTTGTTATCGTTGGATAGCAGTCGTTTAAACCTTAATGGAAGCCATATGTGCGTTTTAAAATATCCGACACGGATTCACCCCTGTTTTGTTACCAATGCACATTGTATGGGAGTGGAAATATAAAATACATAACAGTGAGGTATAAAAGTAATTGTAGTAATTATACGGTAGGTGTATCTTAATAGTCTACCATTGATTCCCATTTAGGATGTCACATAGTTTACCAGGTGGTAGAGCTAGTGTACTTCGACCGCGAAGGTACCACCGCCACACCTACTTCTAGCGTGAAGCAGTTCTTGTGTTTTGTATGAAGGGTGTGGTTGCCCTTATGATATTATAGTTCGCTTATGAGGTGACCATCTTTGTCCTCATGAGTAGAGTATGAGTCAACTGATTTTAATTAAAAAAAAACTGAATCAATCCTAATTCAATCTTGATAGAGCCCGCGAATGATATCCCAAGAATTTTTCGCTGGAGTAAACCCAAACATTTACTTACTTTTTTATTCTTAAGATTACTCCCTACAGATAAATAGGAAAAACAAAGTGAAAATATAAATGTGCAAGTCAAATTTTAATTCTAAAAGACTGAATCAATATTATTCAATCTCGATAGAGCCCGAAAATGACATCTAACTATTATTCACCGAAGTAAACTGGATTGCGGGACAAAATTACTTAAGCCTTACGACCTTTGAAACGTCAAGGACAACCGAGATGGTCTACGAGAATTTATTTTAAGAACAATGTACACATTAGCTATTTCTGGGAAGCTAAAACTATAAGTCGAATGTGAGTCCGTTCTTAGTAGAGCCGTACGAGAGCGTACGTCCATTCAATTTAGGTATTATTATCATTATGTTATTTTTAAGAGCATAAGTGAAATGTAATGATAAAACCTTTGGAAATAAGGTTTTAATTAGCAAAAATTACATTGTCATAGAAATTACAAATTGACAGTAATATCTTGCTTTAAATCTATTAATGCATATTTTATATTTACAAAGAAGGTCTATAACAATAAGTATAGGTTTATTAAGAGGAGAGATTTAAAAAGATGGACAAGTCTCAGTTATTTTTGCTTAGCACTAAATAGTTCATAAACCCTTAATCCCCCCATTCTGAATGTTATTTTCATCATATTTTCCAAAATAAGTTTTCTTTTATAAGAATGAAGTAGCAAACGAGCATGCATTCCATCAGATGTAACTGCCGCCCATGGACATATGTAAGCAACTTCGTATAGAACAGAGGTTTTTCAGAAATTGGTCACAGATGCGTTGCCACTCCCGAGGACTGAGATGATCGCCTCATATATAATTGAGCCAGTAGCCACGCCCTTCCAATAAAACGCAAGAAATGCTTCACGCTAGTCATAATTCATTTTTTTGTTTTTAAATTGAAATAATGTTATACCTTCAATTAGTTTTTTGATATTTAAAAGAGTATTAATAAGAAGGCTTTACAAACCAAGTTATTTATGTTCATAGGCTGTTAATATACCTACCCATTACTAATATTTATTTAAAATGTGACTAGCCCAAGCCATATCACGAAAGTTTTTAGGCTAATTTTATATACTTATTTACACATCTTTTAACTTTAAAATGCCCTTACGTACTAAAACCATTCGTGTTTAAAAGTCTTAAAGCTTATCATTAGAGTGCGAAGGTACCAGCGCCAAATCTAATTCTCCTTTTAGTAGAAATCTACTAAAACACAACGATGTTCTGGTTTGACAAGAGTGCTGAGAAAATGAAAGGTTTCTTAATTAGTCCTTAAGGCTACAAACATATTTTTGCCGAACTGCAATCTCAATACCTTTATGTTCATAATTATAAACATGAACCAGCCTTTACATTATTTTTATTAAATTTGACTTGTACCGTGAATCTCATAAACACACTTTTTTATAATGTGAAAGTAGCAAACTAGCGTGCAGTACATTTGAGAAGCCACTACCGCCCATAGACATTTGTAATCATTCTAGATCAGATCGATCTCATATGAGGTTAGTCGCAGCGTTGCTACCTCCGACGACTAAGTTGGAATGCTTCTGGTATGTACGTTTCCATTTCTATTCCTTTCAGACCAGAACACTACAGAAAAACAACACTGTTGTTCGACGACCCGCATGGCCGAGCGGTCACCATACCGGTCTGACGCAATGGGTCACGGGTTCAATTCCCGGCCAGAAAGAAATTTGAATGATGAGTTTAGATTTCTGTTCTGGGTCTGGGTGTTTGTGTATTCGTGTTTGTGTGTCCATGGCACCCACGACACAGGAGAAAATCCTAATTTATTAGTCAGGAATAGGTGTAGCGTTGGGGCTCCTGGAGTCGAACCAATAATTCTAGCACCTTTATATTCTTCTTTTTGGTACAACATCGGCTTTAGAGTCATCGTTCAAAATACATTTTACTGTATCACGACGTAGACGGTGTCCAACATGAACACTAAAGAACTATGTACTAAATCAATATTTATTTTTGTTTTGTAGAAGATACAAGTCTTTTGTAGTTTTTTTTGTTAATTTGTTTTTTTATTCATTTGCCTTTGTACATTTGTTAAATTTGGAAATTACTAATTCATCGCCAGCTTTGATGTCCTTCTTTCTTTGAGTTCTCCTTAATTCTGTTCCTTTGTTAATTCAGTTGTTGAGTTCTGAAATAATTTTGGATCAGTTGAGATTGCTCAAAATTTATTAAAAAGCAAACCTCAATTTCAACGTATTCATTATGAATACCCACTTTCGTTTTCATTACGAACTTTCCTAGTTTAGTTTAAATTCATGGATCTATTAGGTACTGTCAAAGTATGCTTATTTTTGAGTTTAGTAACGATAATAACTTTGAGGTAGATTTTCCTAAATATAGCTCTGGTTGTTCCGCTGGACCATAATCATTTAATCGAAATGATATGCAAAAACATATATAGATTTCTTTTCCTATATTTGAATACCACTTTGCCTCCAGAATCACAACCACCAAACCTGTTTTGGCCTAATGACAGCTTTGTTAAGCGTTAATGTCGTCGTCCACTCATTATTGTCTCACTGCTAGGCACTGGTCCTTTTCTCAGATTTGTGAAAGATTTAGGCCATAGTCCACCGTGCTGGCCAAGTGCGAATTGGTTGACAAGCGACTATGTGTTCTGGTTTAAAGGCAGAATATACTTATCCGAGCATTCCAAATAAGTCCTCAGAGGTCAACCCTCGCAACGCGCAACGCCTCTGTGGTTAACCTCACCACTAATTTTATCTGGGTTTAACCATATGTAGCAGTGGGCACTTACTATCATAAAAGCTTTCGCATTTGCAACTTTAATAAAATAAAACACTTCGTTATTTTAAATTTAAAGTACGATTTTCATTTTGGCTTAACTGAATACCGCAATATTATATTAAAAATAATTACCCAATTGGAATCATAAACATTTATATCGTTGATGATAATTTTACAATCAATTGTTCATTCAAATATCATTCATATTGTTACGATATATATTTATTATATTTTGTGTGATCTGTTATGCTGTTATAAACAAATTCCGTGAAGCGGTTTAATACTCTCGTTTCTCATCAGCGTCGTCGGGAGTAGCAACGCATCCGCGAGCAACTGCTGATAGAACATCGTCATTGTCATCTTCAACCCATTATTGTCCCACTGCTGAGCACGGGTCTCCTCTGAGAATGAGTTTTAGGCCCTAGTCCACCGCGCTGGCCAAGTGCGAATTAGTACACTTCACACACCATTGAGAACTGTTTTTTTAGAGAACTCTTAGATGTGCCGGTTTCCTCACGATGTTTTCCTTCACCGTAAAGCAGTGTTAATTAAATTCTAATACGCACATCATTTTAGAAAAATCAGCGATGAGTGCCTGGGATTCGGACCTCGGACCCTCGATTGAGAAGCCGAGTTTCAACCATTAGGCTATCACTGCTGATAGAACGCCTGTTCTATATGGAGTTATTTACAGATGTCCATGGGTGGCAGTAACCACTTATCACCAGGCGGACTGAATGCTCAAAATATACAGGTATTAATATACTTTCCGGCGATCACGGCATACATTGGACTAATGTAACACAATTTTTGCTACATATTTTTTACATCAAAAAATATGTATTTTATATCTATTGATTTGTTAAAAGTAAACTTTAATTATTATTATTATTATCGCTGTTATGATGAAATGTGTTTAAAAATGAATTAATTAATTAAAAAAAAATTAAAATCGACGCCTAGATCGTATGAAGAGAGACACGTAAACTTATTCTAACATCAATTCAACAATTATTTCGTACTATTGTGAAGGCAAAATTGCAACTTAAAGTTTGTCGCGTATTGTAACAAACTAAAGCCTATTCAACGAAAAGTAGGGCATGCATATGACTTTAAATGCCACTTCAGAAGGCAAAAGTCCTTTGCTGTTATGAATAGTTTATGCTATCATTTTTCCATGTAGGTCTTGTGTATTTCTTATTGACTTAGTATGCTCACTGAATAAAATCAATAAACATTCGAAATATGTATATTATATATTAAATATGTATATTATATGTATTGTTCGACGACTCGCGTGGCGGAGCGGTTATCATACTGGTCTGACACTCAGTGGGTTCCGGATTCGATTCCCGGGAAGACAATAATGTGAATAATGAGTTTATTTCTCTTCTGGGTCTGAGTGTTTGTGTATCATCTGTGTGTGTTAATCTGCATCCACGACACAGGAGAAAAACCTTCTGTGGGGCTATGAGTGTACAAATCGTTTTTTTATAATCAGATTTTTCTATGTGTAAAAATTATTTTAAATATAAATAATGCCATTTTCTATATTGTATATATACTAACATATTCCATTATACAAACATATTCCATCAGTTCCGCTCGTTTACCAAATAATGACACTATGTGTTATTCTAGCCCATAAAGTATCCGGTTGCCAAATTTCCGAAAATCCGACTAAAAGCTTTTGCGTGGAAGAGTATCAAAAACACATACAACCTAACAAATTTTTACATTTATAATATTAGTAGGTTTGTTATTTATCTATACTAATATTATAAAGCAGTAGAGTTTGTTTGTCTGAACGCGCTAATTTCAGGAACTACTGGTTCGAATTGAAAAACTATTTTGGTGTTGAATAATAAATGTATCGTGGAAGGCTTTAGGCTATATAATATCACGCTATGTTTGTTTGTTTTTAATAGATTGTTCTCTAATAAAAGCGGGTGAAACTGCGTGGCACAGCTAGTTGTAAATAAATCTATATTATTAATATAAAGCTGAAGACTTTATTTTATTTGCTTGTACGCGGTAATCGCATGAACTACTGGTTCGAATTGAAAAAATATTTTTGTCTTAAATGTTCCATTTATTGAGGAAGTCAATATGCTATATAACATCACGCTATGTGTGATTGTTTTTTTCTTATTTAGTTACAGGTGAAACCGCGAGAGACAACTAGTGTAATAAAAGGGGGATATCCAGTTCTTGGCGGAGAGTTACTTTTTGGTTAATAAAACGTATAAATAACTCTTTTTTCATACATCCGAAGTAAGGTACTTAACTTCTTCATAAAGATGAGTACAAATCCAATATCATTAAGTATAAAATCCACCTACATCCATGTTCTTGATGTAAAGTTGGCAGTACGAATATGTAGTATAGTTAACTAATCGAAACGTTAAATACGTTTCGATGTGGAAGCTCAGCATTAACAGTTCATTCTGGAAATTAACCTGTAAGTGGAAATGCATGGAAAATACAGAGAAACGATTTTACACCTGGTTTTATTTTAAAATCTATCCTACCTTCTTGCACATATTTATCTTCTTACCTCTGACTAATATTATTAATGCGAATTTTTTTGAGGATGTGTGTGTTTGTTCCTCTGTCAAAAACTGTTGGTCAGATTTCGCTGAAATTTGGCGCACAGATAATTGATGACCTGAATTAATACATGTAATACACTTTTTTGTAGTAAAACGGAAGGAGCCACGGGCATGAGCCAGTGTTAAATATAGTAATATTTATTCTCAAGCAATTATTTACATCGTCAGATCTGAGGTGTTTTCTGCAATGCTGACTTGTAAAAAAAATACGATAGATATAGTATGGGCGTGTCAAAAAAGATCTTGCACATTGTGCGCCAGTTTTTTTATGGATTTTTAATTAATGTGAAATGTTCATCGGCTTGGTTATAGTTACTAGTGACTTTAAAATCCAACATCTATATGTGAGTTTTATTGAGCTCGTTATATTACTGAAGCTCTTAGTAAGTTAACAGCTAAATAGCTATCTATATTACTACGAGATCAAAATCGGTATTACATTGCAAATATCTATAGGCAACGGTGACTACTTTTCATTTCGTAGCTCGTCACCATTATCGCTACGTATAAATATAAAATAAACAAAGAAATAAACTTGTTCAAGTAATACTTGAATTCTGATAACGATTTAAGGATCTTTATAACTGAGTAAGTTTAAAATTGTTTATTTATTTACTCTGCTGTCCTTCTTGCAACGTTTATATCGAAAGACAAATAAGCTCACATCCATTTCAACGTAACTCTTGACCTAATCTACGTCTTAAATATTAACCAATTCAAAAATATGATTTTTAAGCAATATATTTATTTAATCATTTTCACGCCATATTGGTGCATCGAGAGAACAGTTTTGCTCATTACTACGGCCGAGAAAATCTCATATTAATATTTACCGCGGAAAAATAATTTAACCGTCAAACAGAATAAATTGGAATTATTTTGTATTGTTGGAAATGTTTTCGATATAATTACTGAACAAAAATGAACTTATGATTTGATAAAACTTAAAATATGTTTTAATAATAAGTTTTACAAGAAACCTGCAAATCGGTTATTACTGATTTACAAAAAAATGCTTATGCGTAAGGCTTAGTATTAAAATATGTTTTATTATTAAACTTTATGAACTAAACATAAACTTTTGAAATACTGAAACTGAAATACAAAATACCATAGAAATTGTTAGCGAACGCTACTCATTAGACGTATTATAATTATAAAAAAAAATAAGTTAAATCGACGGCCTAACGCACAATATGGAATTCACACATAGGGAATGAAAGTTTGTTTAGATACTTTCTTCTCATTTTTTGTTTATAAAATATATTGCTAACCTAAATACTAATAAGAAGATATAGGCAGAATTGCTATTGAAATCATATCTCAAAGCAATGCTAGTTTTTTAATCAAATAGTGGACGCCTAACTTACCTTACTAACTAACCTTTAATGAATATACACTTCTCATTTAATTTAAGGTACCTGCGTTTATTAAAAAGTGTGCTTTTAATAAGGAATAGGATGTGGCATATTGACACAGTGACACATTAAACTAAGAGCTACCGGAATTAAAACTTGATTCTAATACATGTTTTTACGTTTAAATTAGTATTACATTAGTTTTGATGGAATATTATATTTATGTTTGCCATGAATCAAGAGTACTGAATTGTTTAACTTTTTTCCTTTTTCTCTATATTTGTACTTGTCTGAACTTTAAAAGAAAATAAATTATACAAAACTAACTAACATTTGTCGCCAGTAAAAAACTAACAAAATTATAACACAAAGGTCATAAGTGGAATTTCAACTCCATAAAGGTCAAACGAAAAATGTTAGGTTTTGACGGATCGACATTACTTCGCACCACTTTTCTTTGTCATTACAATAATCAGTATAAACAAATAACTCCTTAAAATATTTATGCTTGTGAGTATTAAGTTTTAGAGTGCATTGATTCCTAATCTAATACAAGTAGGTTAATAAAAATACTTTTGTTTGTTGAATATTACAGATTCTGGTTATAAAATCTATTCGTTTATGAAAAAGCGAGTAAATTTCATATTTGATATCAAAAATTAAGAAGATAGCTTTTTGATATACCTACTTTTTGTACATCGATGTTATGTGAAAATTTTATATACTTACCTAGATTAAATCAAAATAACTTTTGATATCCAAATCGACTCGTAGTCTTTCACGTAGGTAATAAACAAGTTTGATTTCTATTCAAACTTTTAACATAAACTAAGTAACTTAAACTTAAAATTTAATCAATAATACCCAAACGGCAAACATTACCGTATCACAAACCGACATTATGCCGCATTTTGATAATTGTAACACTTTATAAATAAGTTTTCAAACAACACACAATAAATTAGCAACTGCGAGACAATGCAACTTTCGCAAAACTTTTTCGACACCGTAACATATAAAACACTCAAATTATTTACCGCGATACTGACGTCACCTTTTAATAAAGAAAGCAACGAGCACGAATTTATGTGGTCGGGCGACAAACTGACCCGCGACCGGGACGGTCGTTGCCAAACCCATAATCCTAATTAACCCACCATGTATATGGCAGTAGTCACGTTTAAAAAACTGAGCACAGAGTTTGAAGTTTGAGGCGCGTGCATTTGTTTAGAAAGTTGGTCCGCTCGCTCGCGTGGTGCACTGGGCGGTCGAGCGCGCGCGGGCGCTCTGTGCGCGGTGCTCGCGCCGCGCCGCCTCAGCCTCGACTGGCGACATGGAAATTCGATTTTTCTGACGTTTCCTCAGCGCCTTGCTTCGCCACGATCGAACTGCACGCCACATGAATAGTCGCCCCCGCTGATTTTGCACGTCCGTTTACGGTAATAACTCCCGATATTTTATGCCACTTTTGATGAAACCCGACAGGATGGCAAGCGGCCCGACACGCAAGTTTCGATTCGCATTTCGGTTGTTCCGTTCGACCTTGCCGCTATTATCTACCCTTGCGTGAAGACTCAGGCGATGTCGATACGAGACGATCCGTTAAATTGAAAAAGTGGATCGTAAAACGATTTACAACTTTGTTGACAACTTTATAAAGTAAAGGAACATAATTTGAACCTATTTAATAATAGTGACAAGACTTAAACATGCAAATTGTATGCTATTTACATGTTCGTTGGTGTTAAGAAATTTTCAGTTCTTGCTTTAAGTTGATAAAATGCCTGTGGCAATCATTAGGGGCAGTATTCCGGAAATATGTGTAATTTACTTCACGAACGTTGCAGGTATTAGCGTCCACAAATGTTGGGTTATTATAGAGCTGACCAATAAAAATCCTTCGTAACAGTCACGATTTTTTTTACATCTATTTCACGATAATCACCAGTCTGCAATCAAAACTATGTTTTATAAAATCGTTTTATGTTTATCAAATGTTTCATAACAATATTATTTCAATTGTAACTTTTTGTTAGCAATTTAAAAGCAAAACAAACCAGAGAGTTTAAAGTATTTTGTTTTAAAAAATATATTTTTATAAAATATTTTTTTTTTGTAAAATGTATTTTGTTATAAAATGTAAATAGCAAGTTTATAAAAAGTAACTTTCTATTTCGAAGACAAAACAAACCTAAAGGTTTTTAAGTATATATTTTTTT
>DWNE01002105.1:0-19760 GCA_018249875.1 Cecropterus toxeus | reverse complement strand
TAAAAAAAAAAATTAAAAATAATAAGACATAACTATTTAATGGATTGGAAAATCATGCAAATACCCAATTGTTGAATGTGCCCCAGTTATCTAAGTAGCCGTTTTAACGTAAATTGTGTCGCGTACCCATTATGTTTCACATACGTACCCCAAGGGGTACGTACGCGTACTTCACGTTGAGACACTCTGACTTACGTAATATGGGTTGCTAGTAAGGCTTTTAAAAGTTTAATGTATTTCTTGTACTTTAGACATGAGCGGAGCTCTGATCATTTATTATTTAGAGTTTTCCTGATAGTGACCCAGTTGGCTAGCTGTAACATTGCAGCTAGCGAGAGGTATAGATATTTGTCTTTAGTATTTGTTAAACAAAGAAAACACTTTTTGGGATTTTATGTAATTTTAGTACTTTGTCAAGTGGAACAGCGAGTATGACGTTTCCAGGAAGGTACCACAGCCACATCTATTTCTAGCGTGAAGCAGTTCTTGCGTCTGTATGGAAATTTGTAGTCGCTAATTCATATATAAGGCAACTTTCTCAATCCTAAATAGCCTCAGTAGAGTAGCAACGTGTCTGTGATTGACTTCGAATATACATCAGTTTTATACGTAGTTACTTACAGATGTCTACGAAAGTCATTGACCACTAACATTAGGAGGACTGCATGTTTGTTTACTACTTAAATTTTGTAAAAGTATGCAGTATGGCATGGACTTTTTAAAAAATAGTGTAATGAAGTATCTTTCAAGGCTACCTTTGCACAGACGTCTCGTCTAGTGTAATGATGTAAAATGACAAAATTCCAAATCTCTAAACGACTGCCAATTTTAAAAAGAGTCGGGATCATCTTATACATACTTGAAACAAGAGACAGATTGACAATATTTAAGCTTATAAAATAATAAAAAAACTGAACTTACCAAACGCGCTGGGCACGGGAGGGGGCGCGGGGCGGGGCGCGCTCACCGAGCGACACCGGCGCCATCTGCCCCCGCCTGCACACACCCACATAGGAAATTGGTCAGGAAATTGCATTCAATTGAAGAAACCTTATCTAATACTTTTAGTGCCATAGGAAAGAGGTTCACGATTTATGTTTTCAGTGTAAGTAAAACATTGTAGACTCTGTCGTATAACTGCAGTGGCACTTTACCAGTTTGTAGGTACAGTGTAATGTGAGCGGGGAGATAGCGCCACATCTATTTCTAACATGCAGCAGTTTCGATAGATCAGGAGGCTTGCGTGCTCGCTTGCTACTTTAATCTTATAAATAAAAAAGTAAGTAGCCACCTTCACCTCATTTCTGCCTTATGACAGCAGCTGTCAGGTGCAGCTGGGTGGCAATTGATTTGACGAATGTGATAAAGAACACGCTTTCTACACTCATAGCCCCACACTAGGATTATCTCCTGTGTCGTGGGTGCCATGGACATACAAACACGAATACACAAACACCCACACCCAGAACAGAAATCTAAACGCGTTAGATCAGTATAGTGAACGCTCGGCCATGCGGGTCGTCAAAGAAGACCTCAGGTAATTATTGCATAAGGTATTGCGACTACTGAGTTGATCACATACATTTATTACTCGTTACTACCAGGAGGCAGTCCTCCTGGAAGTAACGACCTTAGGCAACACTTTAATCTAATTTGTAGTCGATTACATTGTCTATATTTATTACGATAGCCATCCCTTGCCAGAATGGACTGGTTACTCGTGTGCTTAATTTTAGGGAGGAAACAGCATGCCGCACTATATGATTTTCGCTTGGATTTATTGCCTAACAAAGTAAAACATATTAGTTATTAAACTTTAAATAAAACAAAATATTATAACTACTACGAATATTATATTATTAATTTATTACTCATTCGCTTAAAGACTGAAGTCGGACAGACGACCGATCGTAAAATGCTATTAGTTAAGACGTACTATGAGTAATCGTGTTGCATCCACTTCAAAGGATGTTGACTAATTTGTATCACACTCAGACGAGAAAAGGATACATTGTCGAACAAAATATTGAATCATAGCAAATTTTGAAAATTTTGCGTAATACACAAGACTTGCACAAACTCCAATTTATATGGACTGCGTTCAATGCTCAGAATCGCAGATAAGTCGTTGGATTGTATGCCAGCGTTTCCAAATGGTGGGTTGCCAAAAGCAATATCGGGTCATGACATTATCTCTTGGTATACTTTTTTTTCTTGAGGGGGAAGCCTTCAAAAGATACGATACTCGAAGCCGTAGGAGCAACGCCGGGATATTTGGGCTTTTTACCGCATTAACCTAATAGCCGGGCTCGGTGCTGCGATTAGGGCTCCGAGATCACCAAAGCAACGCAACCGTCTTCAGAGCGTGTTGCCCTATCAGGCTCCACCCAGGTGAGCGGCTGGGCCTATCGCACCGTTTGGTCTTTACGACGGAATTCGTCCACACATACCGCCGTCCTTCCTAGGGTCGCTTCGAGCCGAGCGGTTCGAGTTCTAATTCTTGCCCCCCGCAACCGCGCAAGCCCCTTTTAGTCGCGTCTTACGAGGGCTAGGGGATATTGTAGCCCTATTATGATCCCGGAACTACAGGGTCTTGGTATACCTACATTACCTACAATTAACTATACGTATAAAAGAAGATGCGTTGCAGTTAACCTGTTATTCTTTTATAGCTTCGCTGTGTTAACATTAAAAGGTGTTTTTTGAATTAAATTTTTTGAAAGGGTTAAAAAAACTTTTTGTGGGTCACAATAAGAAAACATGAAAATTATCGTTTTGGGGAAACGCCGTTGCAAGCTATTAAACGGTAGAAGAATACAATTTTAGTATTCAAGAAATATTTCATGATCGTCACACACGAATGAAAATTGTGCTTTAATGCTATTCCACAGTTTCTTTTATAGTCAGAGATTTTTTTTTGCAAGTGCATATATGCAATCCTGTCTAACTCTTGTAGAACATAATTTCTACTTAAAAACAACCATGGATGGTTGCCTTTTCTGAGGACTAGTCGCCATATATACCTGAGTTACACAACCTTCACCGTAAACAGAACAAATTTAAGCCAAAAATAGGTGTGACCATGGTACCTCCACGGTTGATCTATATTGTTTTTTCCACCGTTCAAATATCTATTCAAATGTATATTATTTAAGTTCGTGGAGTCTAATCGATATTTATCAATACAGATGTAAGTAGCATAATCATATACTTGATTGATTTCTAGGCCAATTCTATTACATAAATGTATATATTAATCTTGTTCCTAATTTTAATGCATTTTTTTTTGGCAAATGTTCGATTGACGCAATCAATAGACAAGACCGGAAATACACTGGTAATGTTATGCAATAAGTTGATATTATCATTGATTACACAAACTGGTACATTTCTTGTACTATTAATTAGTTATAAGATGTTAACACAGATCTCTTTTTGAACATTTTGAATCTTATTATCATTGGAATTCGTCGCGACGTGAAAAACCATTTTCTCGTTTATGGGATTTGTCTATATCTTATTGGACGAGTTGGAGACCTTTTGCAGCTATCTGAGCAGGCCGAGTATCTGTAATATTCCACATTTCGGGGGTATTATTTAATCGCGGGAAAAGCTTCAAAAGTTTCCTTCATATCTTGGAAGAGTCACCCGCTTATGTAGAATTTACGCATTGGACACCTATCGGCGGCTTGCCTTAGCGCTATTTAGAGGACTCTGGAATCTCCATAGAAACGTAGCGGAATTATCTTAAACCATATCGAGATCAGTTTAGGCGAGACTTTAATTTCCCCCTCTGCGGGCCACACATACCGTCATATTTCCAGGAGTCGCTGGCTGGACGAATCGAACCTCAGTTTAGTCGCTTCTTACAACAGGTAGGTGATACCGTAACGACCCACGTGGTGGAGCGGTCCCGGGTTCTATCCCCGGCTAGACAGACATCTGAATGATGAATTTAAATTTGTTCTGGGTCTGGGTTTGTGTTCGTTTTTGTGTGTCCATGGCACCTACGACACATGAGAAAATCCTAGTGTGGAGCTATGAGTGTAGAAAGCGTTTGTAGAGTTTTTTGTACCGTACCTCTATTCTAGTTCCAATTTAAAGTAACAGAAACAAAGAACCCAATTTTCGTACCAAAATGAAACGATCAACATGTCGGCATATTGTATGGCTTTTAAACGACACTAAAGTAGTTAAGTACGGACATTTTATTTCTTATAACATCAACTTAATTATTAACGAAAATCTTAATACCTATATCACTAACGATAGTTCAATGATTGACAGGGATGATATTATACAATATGCGAACAACATAATAAATATTACATATACGGTCTGATTTACTGCTGAATTATGTGCTACCATGGCTTATGTGGTATCGTGACAAATTGAGTTAGCTTATTAGTATATAAATGAAAAATAATGTTATTATTGAAATCATCTACCAAACTCTATATGCATCATTTTATATAGAATTGAAATAGATCATCCTTATAGACGCTGTCTGGGATCTTTGAAGACCTAATCTTCCTGTATGATTCACCAAACACGAACATTTAACAAACTCGTCACACCGTTTGTCACGTTGCCTAAATAAATAAGGGCAAAAAGAAAACAGACGCGTCTATTTTCGTATACATCTGACGCGAGCCCTGACACTAATTAGGCCCTACTATTCTAATTACGCTATTAGCCCTGCGCGTAGGTAAATATTTTGAGATTTTGGAACAATGGTAACGTTTGTTGAAGAATCATTTCAAACAGTTGAAATAGTTCATTATTTGTAGGATTTTCATAGTTAAATTGTCCCATTGTTGATCACGAGTTTCCCCTCTGAGTGAAAAGGGTCTAAGCCGGCGGTCGGTAGGAGGCGGATCGCGGAAGCCCGAACGTTCAACCGCCCAATATAGTCTAATAAAATAATATTTCTTAGAGCGGCCGTTTCATGCGCCATATTTTTTAGTCGTCAAATTACAGATACATAAATGTGAAGCCAGGGGGAACCATAATTGAATTTCGCTTCATCTTTAAACTTGCCTCTAGTCGGCACTGTATGTAGAACTTTTTGGAGCTTTTCAACGATATCTAGTACCCACAGAAAATTAGGTCTAAGTCATAGTCTACCCTGCCATGTGCAAATTGATAGATTTAATATACCTTTGAGATATTTTTTAGAATTCAAATATGTAGGCTTCCCCTTTACATTTTCCATCATCGTGTTAATTATTTTTAATACGTCTGATGAAAAATTTAAGGTGCTTGGGAATCAAACATCGGGTGTCTCGAATCACAGGCCGAATTTTAACTAATAGGCTATTACTGCTACTTTAGTAAGAATTAGCAACGGAATATTAAATGCAGATGATACACGAATTGTGTACAGTGTTAGATACAGAAATACAAGATGAAACCAGTAGAAAATCAAAAACCACTGTTAACTTATCGTTTCCTACAGATTTTATACAAGTAAACTCACACATAAAAACTACACTACTACACAGTGAAACCTTGGTTTTAGTCTATTATATTACTATACTATAGGAATGATAAAATTGTTTTACTATTAACAATAAAAAAAAACAAATCTGGGACCTACTGTTCACTAAATTCCTGCAAATAACTAGTGAAATACTTCAATATTTGATATATTACACCATCTAACACTATTTTAATACACTCACAAACAAACCACTACTCAATAAACAAACTCAAGAGACAAACAGTAACAATAAACTGTGAGGACAATTGGCTAATGTGGACTAATGTCAGGAAACAAGTGGTGGGCAGAGGGAAATTGGATTTGCATTGCAGCTTAGCTTATACTTGCTGACTGTTGTGTTTCATTATTAGCTGTCACCTTTATACACAAGTAAATGTAGGGAGCAATTACATCAAATAAAATAAAATGTCTTTATTTTTCATAGGCCTATTGGGGCACTTATTAATTGTCACTTAACTTTTTTTATATTATTATACCACTGGCTTAGAACACGGCCTTCTGAGAAGGACCGGCAAGAAGCTTAATAGTTAAACTTTTTTGTTTTTGTATAATATATTTCCAGAGCTTGTGTCCCTCAGGGATAGTGGTAAATCATTTTTTTTTATTGAAATAGAAAACAAACTTGCACGTAGAACCTTTGTAGTTTGTTTTTGGAGACACCACTGTAGCACCTATTTCTGCCTAAAAATAGCAGTGTTATTGCTATTGTATCCTGATAAGGGAGACCTTATCAGGAGCACTTAATACTTAGTCTTTAGGGTAGTAATGCATCTTACGTCAAACTTAAGTATGGACGATGGACTGTATGCTTGCTTGTAACTTCAATATTAATTGGTGGTTACTGCCGCCCTTGGACATTTGTAAGCAACTTCAAATAGAACAGGGGTTCTATATAAAGCCTATCACGCGTTGCTACTCCCGAGGACTGAGATGGTCGCCTCATATAAAAGTGAACTGGCAACCACACTCTTCCACTGAAACGCAAGAACTGCTTCACCCTAGAAATAGGTGTGGTACTTCCCCGGTCGAACTACTTTGGTTCTACCACTTGGCATAACATTGCTGTTATTAGACCGAAATAGATGTGGCAGTGGTGCTTCCAGAGTCGAACCACAAAAAGTTCTACCTACATCCTTGGAATATTAGAATAAAACTCTTGAAAAAGCATTGCATGTAGCACAGGCATTTTAAATTAATGAAGAGATCGCTAATACATTTTTGAAAGGGGCATCTACAATGATCTATAAAACATTTGGTAAGTTCATTTATAACAATTATTAAGCCAATTACACATTTAAATGCTTGGATGGTAGTAACATCTCCTAATTGTTACTATAATTAATTGAAGTGATTAAACTTAATCTTTAAGAGTAGTAATCGATTTGTGGCTTACCTTAACTAGGATTCCAACCTTATCTGTAGCTAATTTATTTTTTATTTTACTGAGTTAATCATTTATTTCAGACAATATAAACAAAGATACATGAGTAATTTAATATGGATGTCAATATCATAATATACCTTATATAAAAAGGTAAGACGGATGTTCATACATAGCTGTAGTATTTTTTTAGTTACTATTTAGTGGTCATGGAAAACCTTCAGATGGACTGCATTCTAATTAGTTAGTTGAATGCAGTCCATCTGTTGGTGGTTCTTGTTTATAATTTAAAAAATTGAAGACAGTTATTGTTGATTTATTTGTTGATAACTCATATGCTACTTGTTACCCTTTCGTGAAGAGAAAGGCCAAGTAAGATAAGCGCGAAAACGGTTTATCAATAACTTGAAGGTAGATTACTATTTATACATATAGGAATGAATTTCGCATCGTAATTAGGGTTACATGCGTTAATTATTAATCAATCAAATTGTTTTATAAATCCTTCCGCAAAATAAAACCTTTGTAACGAAATTAATCCGGTAATTGAACCCTAAATTTACGGAAATATTCGTTAAAAGTCCAATAGCAGAAACCAATGAACCTTATGGGCTGATAAATGTTAAACTAATGTGTTCTTACATATACAATCAAAGTAAGTATTGGTTTACTCACCATTTTATTGATATTTAATGTTGGCTTCACTTTTTATTACATTTAAACAACATTTATTTCAAAATACATAAAACACAACAAATCTCCCACCCGCGACCGCTTGCAATTTCTTAAAGGAATCACAGATAAAATAATAATTTATTTAGAGGAAGTGTATTATTGCCATACAAATAATATAATAATTGACGAAGAATTATTTTTATTGTTTCATTTTCAGACAAAATAGTGCATATTTTATTCATAAATTAATGTTATTTGTTTGAATACAATAGTTGTTAATTTTACTTAATTAAATTGATCATCTGATTCTGTCACCTCGAAGTTTTATCAAGAGCAACACAGAAAAAGCTGTCAAAGTTATCAAAACCTATGGTTTTGTAAATGTACTAAACATTGTTAATTTATTACAATTTTAATAGTAGATTATATAAGGTAGTGTAAAAAGATAAATATTTTAAGTTTATTTTATACTTTTTATTGAAATATTTTTTTAAATGTATTTTTGTTCGTGATGTAAGAATGTGGGTTTACGGTTGTTTTTTAGATGTTATGCTGCGTTTTAGGTTGTGTTAGTTAAGTTTAGGTTAACGAAAGCCTTATTTTATGTAACAGTGCTCGTGATATTTTGTTAAACATTTTAGATGCTGAAATTCAGCGGTTTAGTTATTTGGAGGTTAGGTTCACGGTCGACCCTGAGGAGCTACTCTGCCCCTGGCGCCACAGTCTTTAAAGCGGACAAATTTGAATCCTCTAGAAGTATCTCTGATAAAAATGTTCCCAATGGTGTTGAAGACACAAAGGACAATGCAGGTATGTCTAAAACAGAATAGTAAACTTTGTAAAAGAATTTGTTTTAATTTGAATTTTTCTATTAAAAATAAGTACAGTATACGACTTAGGCATGTCAGCAAAAATATCTATCTCAAGAATAAGTTCAATAATATCAGTCTGCACTAGTGCAGCAAAAATATCTGTTATGAAATGGAAATGGAAATTAATCTGGAATTAATAATGGAATTAATCTCATATTTCTGCTTCCACAGGTAATCACAATTATTTGATAAACATTTTCATCAACATATTTTGATGTCACTTGATTATGCTGCCTGATAATGTCAGATATTTTAGGTGTATTAGTGTAGACAGATATTTATGAACTCGTTCTTGGGACAGATATTTTTGTTGACGAGCCTATAGTCATATATTTATGCTTGTGATGTTTTTAAGTTTATTTCTTGCCAGTTGCAGTTAATTTACAGTTTGTAAAATAAAGTAAATTTGGAAATCAAAAAAGTAATTTTCGGTATGTAACTTATCCCCGTAATATTTATTTACCCCTCAATTTAATTATTACTTTCAGGATTGGTTGCAGCTGCATTTGCAGCCCTAAATTCTCCAGAGGAAGATGAGAAGAAGAAGCAAAGTCCAAAATCCTTTAAACAAAGCCGCATGCAGCAATTAGACACTCAGATCCTGAGAGCCAATGATGTTAACAGCCTTCTCGTAGTTGCTGAAAACTCAGTTGTGTCTCGGAAGCATGCGCTCAAGGTATGGGTATCTCATTTCGTATTGTGATATCTTTCTTTCATATAGATATCTGGGGACACGTAAAAACTGTAAAGTATTTGCATTCTATAAGAAAAACAAACAAAAATTTATTTATGGTTTTATGTGATATTTATGTTTCTGTGTAGATGCCATGTTACAATACAATAATTTTATGTCATCATTAATATAGGTATGATTTAAAAATTAATGGCTTTCATCAATAGCTACATGCGATAACGAGGAATGCAACTTATCCTAATAAAAAAAATCTCATGCATATATTTGGATAAAATATACGCATGTAGTTAAGATTGACAATAGGGATATTCTTGCAGTGCCGCACATTAAAATTCTATGTCTACTATATAATATATATTCGATCTATATTTGTTTTTTTTTATATTTAAATACTGAAACTGTATAGTCATCAATCAATCACAGTCAATAAATATGGCTTGTCCATGAGAATACAAACTTAATTCATAAAAGTGGAAAAGCGCCACTGTTGGTTTTTTTTTGCGCCCTAACGCCTTTTGGCAACGAAAAGGAAAGGGCAATGCTATTACGCATACCAATGCGGCCGTCCGCATTGGTTATGTGGAACTCGCTTTTAAGGAGCATAACCCACTAAAAACCACCAAGGGGAGGTTGGCTTTGGCCTAAATGGCCTTTAAGCCTTCATCGGAGAGTCCCCGAGGGACTGGACACAGGGCTTGGTGTTGCTTATTCAAATTATTTGCTATGCTGCGGGCTGCATAAGCACAGGTTGCGGGATGCTCTTGCCCGGGGGCCGCTATTTGACGATCGCTGTTCTAAATGGTTTTATTATCAACTTCTTTTAGATGGTATCAATCCTCTCAGATTGGTCAAGCAGCAATAAAGTGCAGTTAGCAGATTTCGAAAAGGACCCTAGATTCTTGAAACTGTGTCGGATCCTTGCCAGGTCACCTACCACCCAGGCTATGAGTTCCCTGACTATGGCTGAAGACCTGAGCACCGTCCTGAGCATCACTGGAGATGATGAAGCTGCTAGGCTTATAAGTAACTTATCATTGCCTCAAATGATTAAGGTATTAATTCTTTTCATTTTCATAATGTATAAATTTACATTATTTATATTAAGCATTGTGACTGATGTAATTTTTTTTCTAATGCGAACTAATGTATGTTTAGAAAATGGGAGCTTTATCAACATAGCTTGTTTAAATCTCAATAAATCAAGTGATGGGTGCGGCCAGAAGTTGAATGGGTTACTGCTGGTGGCAAAGTTTCCTGTAGTACTCTCTCTATGAAAATGGGACCCATTCATAAAAAGTATAAAAGAGCAATGCAGTGTATAAAAAGAGTTGCAGCAGTGTATAAATGGAAACACTATTCCTGTTAAACCAATTCCTGCACCTAACATGTTATTCAGCAAGTGCCTTATATGATACATGCAGTGAGTCCCGGGATGGGTCCCCGGCCAGGCAGAAATACAAATGATGAGTTTAGATTACTGTTCCGGATTTGGGTGTTTCGGGGTTTTGGGTCTTTGTGTGTCCATGGCAGCCACGACACAGGAGAAAATCCTGCTGTGGGGGTATGAATGTAGAAAGCATTTGTTTGTTTTGATTGCCTTATATGGTTATTTTTTTAACTATGTTGTTTACCAGGTGATGAAAGCTCTCAACCAAAAAGGAAGACGTAGTACCCCACTCTTGCGAGCACTATCACACAACATCACAAAGCAATCGGAACCCATTGACTTGAAGAAATCAGCTGATCTTCTCTTCTCAATGGCCTCTTTGAACTTTCCTGACCCAATACTCTTAGATAGGATTTGCAAGTATGAACAAAATTTGTTTTTTATTTATATTATCTTACAGTGTCAAACTTAGTTTCAAATCACCTTAAATCAGTCCTAAGCCAGTTCCTGGTTCAGGTCATTGACATGCTTAATTTATATTGCATGAGGCTAAAAGGGACTTATTGAAAAATTTGCACTTTATGTAAATAATAACAGAATTGTGTCGCATATTGGGAATTGGGTGTGATTGCCGGCTTATATATGAGGCGACTGTCTTAGTCCTCGAGAGTAGCAACGCATCTCTGATCGACTTTAGATAGAACTCCTTCTATATGAAGTTACTTACACATGTCCATGGGCGGCAGTGACTACTTGCCATTAGGTAGACTGCATACTCGTTTGTTGCTTCAAGCTGATAAAAAAGAGAACACAATTTTGGTATTTCTACAGAATGGAAATCTATATATACAAAAGGCAATTCCGACTCACTGACTTATGTATCAATGCACGTTCCTTTCTTGGGGTAAGTAAGCGATAAGAAAGGATTTTTAGAAATTCAACCCCGGGTTTCAGGGTTAAATAGAGTTTACAAGTTTGTATGAAAGTTCTCCAATTTTGACGTAAGCTCTATGAAACTTAGTATCTGGATTTATGGGAAGAAATAATGAAAGCGAACCAATTTTTTTAGACTTCAACGAAGTGAGCACGGGTCTGCTAGTTTCACATAAGTTTCATTTATTTCCGGACGACCCGCACATATAATGGGTCGCGGGTTCGATCCCCGGTTTAGATTTCTGTTGGGTCTGGGTGTTTGTTTATTCGTCTTTGTGTGTCCATGGCAGCCAAAGCGTTCTATTTTCTAAAGCTTTCTATTTCCACTGTGCAATATCTACTTTCACTTTCAGTAATCAGATTAGTATGTTATTCAATAAAAAATACAATTTCCAGCGACGTTATCAATTGCTTACCATCGAACCAGGACAAACCGGCGGTAGTGAACTCCATAGTGGTTTCGCTGGGTCATCTGAAGTACAGGCACGAGGCGGCCCTGTCCGCTATATGTGAGTGGATGCAAGACCATAAGACGGTCTGCAGGGCTAGTGATATCGCGTCCGCTGTCATTACACTCGCCACTGTGGACTGTGTTCCCTCACTTGGCGAGGAGTTGGTGCAGGTAAGATAAAAGAAATAATCACTATTATACACCTACACTATACTGATGTATCGAAACTCGCGATAACAATAACCCTTGTAAAATTGCAAGAAACTATTAAATAAAACTCTATGTGTATTCGTGTTTGTATGTCCATGGCACCCACGACACTGGAGAAAATCCTATTGTAGGGCTCTATGAGTGTAGAAAGCGTGTGCGAGCGTGTGCGTAAAACATGTTTCTCTCCTCCTTTTACCAGTATATAGTGAATTATCTATGCCTCCTTTTGTACATTTTTTGTTGATTTATTGCAATACAATTGACTTATTGTGGTGTATCTAAAACTCATATTTTTGAGTCGTGTTAAAACTAATCCAAGCAGCGGCATGTCGTTTGTAACGTCAATCTTATAAAAAAATGTGGCACTCCAGAATGCCGACGTAAATGAAAAAAATGCCAACATCCACTTGTATGTATATCATACTGCCAGGTGGTAGAGCCAATGTAGTTCGACCGGGGAAGTACCACCGCTACACCTATTTCTAGCGTGATGTTGTTCTTGCGTTTCGGTGGAAGGTTGTGGTTGCCGGCCCACTTTTATATGAGGCGACCATCTCAGTCCTCGGAAGTAGCAACGCATCTGTGGCCGACTTCATATAGAACCTGTTCTATATATGAATAAATGCTCAACGCGCCTAAAGCAGCTTATATCTAAAAAAATCACTTATTTATTTTTCAGGACGCAGTGGCCTTAAAAGAGGAGGAGATGATCAAGGCCTCGTGCTGGCTGGACCTGGTGTTCTCGCTGCTGACGCTGGACAAGGCCACGATGAAGCACCTCGTGTCCACGCTGCAGCCGGAGTTCATTGACAAGCTACTATCGTCTGGTGGTTAGTTTATACTTCAATTTTCTACTTATAGATGTAACATTGACAGTAAAAAGAAGTTAATGCGAAATTTTCATTTTGTGGAAATAACGAAACTAGTAACATCGTTGAAAACATTGAAACAAAAAAACCAAATGATTTAAGTGAAAGTTTTGCTCATAACAATATACTTTAATTTAACGCCTATATGAGTTTTTGTCAAAATAGTCAAGTAAAAGTATTACAATATACATAGTTTTAGATTGGTCTATTTACTAGCTTTCATTTGATACCCATATTGTCCCTCCCCCCGTTTTCCTCTATTTCGAGGCTCCTTTTTTAAAAATTATATAGCCTATGTCACTATGCAAATTGAGACGATTCTCGTGTTTTATATTCGTACGTCACAATCTGTCAAGCCGTTTGGGCTGTAGCGCATGCCAAAGAAATGGATAACATACAAAAATACATACATTCTGACGTAGTCAGGCAATTATGTTCGCATTTTGGGTAGTTCTTCAAGTTTGCGGTTATTAAAGGGTAGTATAATTTATGTTTATCCTTCTCTAACACGAAATCATCATTCGCTAGACAATAGATATTTTCCAGGCGGTAGAACCAACGTAGTTCCTGGGACGTACCAGCGCCACACCTAAATCTAGCCAGAAGTAGTTCCTATGTTTCGTTGAAAGGGTGTGATTTTCCGTTCACTTATCTTACGCATCTGTGATCGACTTCAGGTAGAACCCCTGTTCTATATGAAGTGGCTTACAGATGCCCAGACTGCAGTAATCACTTACCATCAGGTAGACTGCGTGTATGTTTGCTACTTGCTATTTCGTATCAATATGGTTTCTAAGTAGTATATTTTGAACATGTTTTTGAAAAGCATATTTTAGTCCCCAAATGGCAACGAATTTCAAATCTGTGATTGACCTCTGATTTTTTATAAAAATGAAGTAGTAGGTTCTGTTGAGCTTTTATTCTATATGGTACAGATTTATGGGTGGCAGTGATCACTTACATCACCATCAGACGGAGTATATGCTTGTTTATTAATTCATTATAATAAAGAGATGTGTCCAGCATCAGCTCACTTATATTTGAGGCGACATCCATTCCAGAAATCCCAATCCCCGCCCGTCGGAAGCTGATGACCATCGACGCGTTTGTGAGTCTGCAAGCCCCAGACTCCCCTCGGCTGCCGGACGACATCTCCGTGGGCGTTCCCATGCTCTACACCAAGGAAAAGGCGCTCTACGTCCAGAGCATAATGGACACCTTCAAGAGTCTGGTCTCCGCTGAGTCGTTTTTGAAGAAGGAGTGTCAGACGGGCATGGGATTCGTTTTTGGTGAGTCATTTGAACAGGAACCATTGCCACACCTATTAATGCCTAATAGCAACAGTGTTAAAAGCTGCGGTGTTCCTGTCTGAAGTGTTTGAAATGAAATGAAATGTCTTTATTTTGCATAGGCCTACGGGGGCACTTACAAATTGTCAGTTACAATATTTTCTTACACTACCGCCGGATCAGAACGCGACCTCAACTGAGAAGATCCGGCCAGAAACTCAGCGGGTTTGTCCTTTTTGTTTGTATAATATCTTTGTTTGGTAAGGGATACATACTTGTTCGAGGCGTTTGCCAAGGCGAGTAGCAACGCATCTGTGGCTAACCTCAGTTAACACTGAAATGTCTGGAGTTGTTTACAGATGTCCATGGGAGGCAGTTCTCTCCATCAGGTGGACTGCATGCTCGTTTGCTACTCATTATAATAATAAAAATGACCTGATTGGCGAAGCGGTCACCACACTGGTCTGCAACCCAGAGGGTTTTATCAGTAATGATTTTTATTAGTAATGACTTTTATTAGTAATGACCTTTGATTCTAATTGACTTTAGATTTCCATTCTGAGTCTGAGTATTTGTGTATGTCCATAGCACCCGCGATACTGTAGTAAATCCTAGTGTGGGCCTCTGAGTGTAGAAAGTATTATTATTGACTTATCGTTAATCTGCCAATGTACTTATTATAGTTTTCTTGCAAAACAGATGCAGAATTTGCAGTAGACTCCAAATGCCATCCAGTACCATTAGATAAAGCAGCAAATAACAAAAGGTAATGGTTTCTTCTCTATAAACTCATTTCTTTCTTTCTTAATAACATAGTCTATCATGTAGCGAATTAAAAAGTGACGATCGTGCTATAAAAAGACAATAAATATTACATCCCTTTTATAATAATAAAAAGATGTCTCCAGCATCAGCTCACTTATATTTGAAGCGACATCCATTCCAGAAATCCCAATCCCCGCCCGTCGATAAATATTACATCCCTTTTATAATTATAAAAATAGTAATATTTATTGTCGGGCCTTTAAGAAACACCTTAAAATGCGAATACAATTTTATTTCAAACAAAATGCAAATCTTGCTCTAGATTTTATGTCATCTTGCGATATATCTTTTACATGTCAACTCATATGCAAGTATTGTACCACTTTTATCTTATTTATTATATTTATGTTTCCAGCGTGCATAGGATAGCAGTTCTAGGGCTGGATTACCACGACATGACGAGAAGGTCCACAGTGCCACTTGGAGTCAACCAGTTGTATAGCAGGCTACTGCAGCTAAAGGTATGGTCATTTCTTGCAAGGATTTTCTGATTGACGAATCTTTCCATTAATAAAATTATTGTATGAAAATATTAATTCACTTTAACATATTATAAATTTGAAAATTATATAACTTTTGTAAATGTGACCCATTATTATTTGACGACCAGCGTGGTCGAGCGGTCACCATACCGATCTGACGCGCAATGGGTCCCGGGTTCGATTCCCGGCCAGACAGAAATATGAATGATGAGTTTAGATTTCTGTTCTGGGTCTGGGTGTTTGTGTATTCGTGTTTGTGTGTCCATGGCACCCACGACACAGGAGAAAATCCTAGTGTGGGGCGATGAGTGAAGAAGGCGTGTTTTTTTTTATTATTATGTTATTGTATGCCCACCTGTCGCGGAATATGGAAGATTTCAAGAACTTTGTAAAAACTTTTATTGTACCCATGTTCTACAAACATTGATTTAATTTGAAGGGGGGGGGGGTCAAGCCACACCTATTTCTAACGTGAAGTAGTGATTGCGTTTCGGCTGCAAGATTTGGTTGTTATATATGAAGTTGTTATATATGAACTTCATTCCTATAAAATCTATGACACAGATCAGATATGACTGATTTTTTCGGGGCTTGATTATAAATGGTGCCCTCCATGGGCGGCAGTGGCCACTTACCATCAGGTAGACTTCCTGCTATCATTGCTTTCTTATTATCTATCTTGTACCATACGCTACTTTCATATTACTAAAAATCTTTAGTTCTTCTATTTCTTTTTAATAACGTCCATTTTATTCTCGAATGTTTTTCAGGGCTACAAAGTACTCCAAATACCGTACACGGAGTACAATCCGAAAGACAAGCTAGTGTCCCGAGTACAGTACATCGAGAAGAAGCTTAAAGCTCTAATCAACTGTGACGGCACGTCGTAGAATAATAGTGAATTTGTATAGAACTGTACAGTACTCTTGTATTGTTATAATGAGGGTACATTTGACATTGTGACTTGTCTTAGTGTAAAGTGATTTTGTAATGACAATCGGTATTTAGCGATATTGTTTGCAAGATTTGCCTTTTGTCGAATACTGGCGAATATTATGCAGGGCTTGGATATTCGCCGAATACTGACGAACAGACGCAAATGCGAGTATTAAATATCTTAATAATACAGACGGTGTGTATTACTTGCAACGAATATTCGTCCGTTCTCGACGCGGTATTATTTTTTAGGTGTGAATCAGTAGATAATGTCTCGTGCGCGGAGTTCACATCCTCGCTATAGTTGGCTAGTTATTCGCCGAATTTTGCGTGTGTAGCCAGTTACTGCAATAGTTACTTTCTGAGCAACGACGAATTTTGCGTCATGTTCATGCGTCATTCATTCTTATCATTGATCGGTGATTTATTCAAATATCGATATATCTAAATGTTGCGTACATACAAAATATGTATTTTGGTATATGTATTATGTTTGTAGTCGGCATGTTTATTTTATGCAACAATATTTTTATAATTTCACACAATTGTTTTAAAATTACGTTATCAAATGTAGTGTTGCACATGAAAATTACTAACAGGGATTTAAAATTAATAGTCTTCAAATTTATATAAATGTGAAGACAGTAATTATTTATAAAATCAAAGTAATAAGACATAGTATTACCTCATGGTGTATGACATATCGCGAAATAGTTTCTCTGTGTGATCCTTGTAATTGAGTCGAAGTATCGTCAAAATACAGAAATACACAAACCGCATGTCGCGGGCACCCGTTAATGTATTAAAATGTACAAATTCCGCAATAATATTAGTCCAAAATCATATATGGTGTATTATTTCATGTAATTTGACAAATGTTTGATTACCATGCTTGCTAATTAGATTACATTGTGAGAGATGTGTTTTAAATTGTAATTGAATAGTATGTAAAGCCGTGTCTAAATAGTATATGATGCCCAATTTTTATTATTTTTGAAAAAAAAAAAGTAGACTATAGAAAAAATACAAAGTTTAGAATCACTGATTTCATTAATTAAGTATGGCTGTTATAAATTATTGTTACCATTTAAGTTTTATGCAAATATTGATTTGTTTGTGAGAGATATGCATATGTCCACATGTAGTTTTTAAATGGTGCAGTCAGTAACCATGACTTGAATGCGTAGGTAAAACCGACTATTTACATTGAGTATTCATCACATATTGCACATTTGCATATTTTAGGTCCAATAAAATAACAATTAATACTGCTATAAATGTGCTAAACGAGAGATGTATGTATTATTTTTTAAGTTAAATTAAATAACGTAATAATAAAGATATTCATTGAAATTTTGACGACCCACGTGGAACAGCGGTTACCATACCGCTCTGACAATCTATGGGTTCCAGGTTCGATATCCAGCCAGACAAATATCTAAATAA
Source organism: Cecropterus toxeus (assembly GCA_018249875.1). NCBI lineage: Eukaryota > Metazoa > Arthropoda > Insecta > Lepidoptera > Hesperiidae > Cecropterus > Cecropterus toxeus. The sequence continues at coordinate 1,807 of DWNE01002105.1, read as the reverse complement.
TAAAATTAGATTTCCTTTCTGGATCTGGGTGTTTGAGTAGCATCCACGACATAGGAAAATACTAGTGGGGGACTAAGAATGAAGAAAGTGTTAAAGCGTTCAATCAGCTACTTGTAATCCTGCTCCCGTAAAATTGTAGCGAGAATGTTCCCTTTTTATTACGTTAGAATAGGTATATTATTGTGTATCTATCATATAGGCCTCCCCAAATCAGCGTCACTCCGACCGGTTCTGAGCTCTCTGTATCCAGCGGTTTCCCGCCGTCTTCAAATTATTGTCTACATGAGATGATACTATGATTAGTGAAATCACAGCTCACTCTCATATAAGACGACAACGTTTATGAATAAAGAATATTGACATTACGATGACATATGTTCAAATACCTATTTCTAGCATGAAGCAGTTCTTGCGTTTCGGTGGAAGGGTATGTTTGCTGGATCGCTTTTATATGAGGCGACCAAATTAGTCCTTGGGAGTAGCTACGCATCTGTAATGGACTGTGTGAAGTTGCTCACAGATGTCCGAGGGCGTCAGTAACCATTTATCATCAGATGGACTTCATGCTCCTTTGCTACTTCATTCTTATAAACATAAAGGTCATGCATAGTCCTTTTCTACGTCTATCTCTTAAACAAGTAGGAAAATAGTATTTATGTTAAAATTGTTATAGAACGTATATTCGTACTACGTGTACTTAAATAGTGACCGAATTCTAAGAGCGATGTTTGGTTTTCTTAATTACTGTTAACTTAAGTATATCCTTTCGAGTTTTGGGACTTTTTAAAACGTCCTATTCATATGTAAAACCATTTAAATGGGTAATTTGGCTGGCTGTCCGTCTGTCACCGGTCTTAAACCGTAATAGGCAGATGCTTTAAATTCTTACAATGTATATGCATATATAATTTTCAACTAGCTATGATAACCAATACTAAAAATAAGTTGAAAATTATGGTGGCATGGAAACCGTCGTGGGAGTTTCACTTACCCTTGGTTTTTTTTATAATAATATGTTCCCTGTACGTATGATATATAAAACACAGATGGCGATGTCTCTAGAGATTATTAAACATGAGACGAATTTGAACACTAAAATGCAATATTTTGGTCCACTTTACAAAAACTTCCTGGAAAATGTTTAACACTAAACTGTTAGGTAATTCTACCGAACGCTGTAAAAATTCTATGTTTAAAATGCAATGGCACATCTTATGTTTCATTTATAGTTATGTAGCGCTAGACTAATGCCAGTATGATAGTGTTCCTGTGTTCTCCAGAATAGCATATAATACATTATTCCATACCTATGTCTAATTAAACTGATGTGAGCGATTGTGTACATGCACAGCCTATGTATAGAAATGTTGTTAATATTATTAAATAAATAAGTATGAAATAATATTTGTAGTTTCTATTAATCGAACTATAATATACTTAAAGTGATGGAGCTCTTCGAAGTTGGGACGGCAGAGTAGAGCTGTAGACTATGGAGGTATGTACCATCGCGTTTATTACGGCCAGGCAATGACACATGTATATTTCTATTATTCCTTATGTCACGAAACATTTGCTGAGCGCTGCTGCGACAGTAAGCAGCGCATTTTTTGACAAGCTACAATATGCAGGAAAATTGCGTGTCGTAGGATTAGACGCATACATTTTATCGCGTCAGCGTTAAGCGTGAAGCGTGAAGCAGTTCTTGCGTTTCGTTGGAAGGGTGTGGTTGCCCGCTCACTTTTATATGAGGCGACCATCTCAGTCCTCGGGAGTAGCAACGCATCTGTGATAGACTTCATATAGAACC
>DWNE01002104.1:0-19776 GCA_018249875.1 Cecropterus toxeus | reverse complement strand
AAAAAAAAAAAAAAAAAAAAAAAAAATACAGACGAATTGAGTACCTCCTCCTTTTTGGAAGTCGGTAAAAATATATTAAACATGGAACTGAAACTCAATTTTTTTTTTCATCTTACATACACGTGTGGGGTATCCATAGAAAGATCTTTAAAAATGACATTGTGGTTTCTAAAATCATATTTTCTCAAAGTCGATCGTTTGCGAGATAATCCCTTTCAAAGCGGTAAAATGAGTGTCCCCGCCCCCCTCTAATTTCTAAATTAAGAGTGTTAAAAATCTGGATAAAACATATTTTGCAGATGTTAAGGAAAACTTTTAACGAAAATCGGTTCGAACAAGATATAGTCGACAGTTTTCGAGAAACAGCACTTTTTCAAAAACCGAATATCTTAACTTTGTAATTCATACAAACTCTATGAAAAACAACCTTATGTTGGTAGTTGGAAAACTGTTCAACTTTATTTATTTTTACAACAGAGCTATATTTTATATTCAAGATTTGTGAACGGTAATGATACAGAACCCTTCGCCTGCAAGTTCGACTCGCACTTGGCCAATTATTTATTTTTCATATTATGTTTGTACTAAACAAACGACTATAAATATGTGATTAACACGCACAAGCTTCATTTAAGATGGAAACATACTATTTAAACGCCACGCCACGCCATCCGGCGCGTGTGGCGTGGCGTGGCGTGGCGTCACAACACGCTACGTGACCACATGTTTTCCCACGTCACAACATCCAGTCGATCGAGAACGGCGTTGCCGGCAGGAGAGTAAACACGCCATCAGACGCATCACATGCAGTATGTTTCTAGGCAACATGTGACGACACACGTCAATGCTTTCAGAACTTTCTTATAATCAATACATTGTATTTTAAATCCATGCCGACGTCTACACAATTCCGCCTTTTACGAGCTTATGACATTAGCACCGCGCGTTGTGGCCTTGCGCGGCGTGTCGTGTATATGCACGGTCCGCATCGAGTGTCGATACGACACATAGCGTCGCGTCCAGACACAGGCCGTAGCAGGCAAATAATTTTTATTCAATAATTTGATAGGCACCGTGCTTGTCTGCGTGGCGATGTGACGGGGAATAATATTTATTTAATACTAGCTGTGCCTTGCGGTGTTACCCGCTTTTTATTAGGGAAAATAAATTGTGCACATTTTTACTTAAAAAGTTATGTCCAAGGTTATATTATCGGCGAATTTGTTTTCGTCGATTTTCCCATGTGAATAAGATATTTTCTCGCAGCAAAACGTAGTTTAAATGTTAACCCAGGGTGTCAGCTAACTCCATACCAAATTTTACTAAAATTGCTTCACCCGTTTAGACGCGAAGAAGTAACAAACAAACATACTCACAAACTTTCGCCTTTATAAAATTAGTGTGATTGGTAGTTCAATTTATTTTACATTATTATTGATTAAATAAAATGAAGAAGGTAAATTATTGTGACATCATTTAATGTAAAGTATTCAAATTAATACTAAAACTAAAAACTAAAAAAAAATTTAAACGGCAAGTCACATTAGTGAAGTGAGAAGAGAGTGAAGTAATGCGCCCACAACCGATTTAAAAGTTCTGCTGATTTCCGTTAAATTGGTCTTTTTCTTCGTTTACTTCCTTCTCTTTATTTATACTATGTCGTTATTTCCTAAATTGTTCGTTACTGTCCCACTCTAGTATAATTCTTGCACGTATAAGTTCTATATTGTAAACATTGACAATTTGTTCCTTGGCGATATATATTGTGAATACACGACGTGTTAATAGACAATCTAAAATTTTTAGATCATTTTGTTCAACCGAAACATAACTAATAGAATAAAGGATGTAGGTAGTACATTTAATAATTGTACTGCCGATTTAGTGTTTTTTATATGCTGAAGAACATTTTACGCGATTTATAAAATACTACAATTAGACAGGCAGGTTATAGATCATGTGATCTTAGTGGCCTCTCAAAGAGGCAGGATTTAGGTCATGTGACCTTTGTGGTCTCTCAAAGAGGCAGGACATAGTTCATATGTGACCTCTCAAAGATCATTTCTTTGTTAATAAAGATGCTGAAGACAATATACCGGCTTCATGTAATATGCGTTGCCGTTATGATCGTAACATTAATTAAACCGATCTATAGTGGATAACATGTTTGTATATACGTTCCTTATAAAGAGTTAATTTGGGCCAATAAATTATTACGTCTAAAACAACGCTCGAACAAAATGTCGCTTATCGCCTGACGGTGAAACAATTAGAAAGGTCAGAAAATGAAAACGAAGTTTAAATTTTCGAATGTTTTTTATTGCTACAGAAACGTATTATAATGACTGATCCTCGCAGTGTCACTTAAATGACAGTGAATATTAAGCATTTTAACGAGTACATTTCACGTAGAGTATTAAAGTGGGTATATAATTATTTGAGCCACTATGTACTATTTTGCACTATTTAATGTTACCAAGGCGGTAAAACTGGTCATGAAGCCGGTGTGCAAAGTGATATATAACTAAATTATGAGTCTAGATTTATATTTTTTGTCTAGACACCGATACTGGAAATACTTGAGTGGGAAAATAAGTTCAAAAAGTGTCAAACAGGCGTCAAATCAAAATTTGTCCCGACTCATAACTTAAGTCAGCTCTAATATATTTTAGAAATTGTCTTTAGCTCTAAGGATGATTTGTTTAAAATATTTTAGGCTCCTCTTGCTAGAATTTTCCTACTATTTTGATTTTATTTAAACTAAATTTTACGTTACGTTTAAATATTTACGACTAGATAGTCATCTGAACCTTAAATTGTAACCTTTGGCAGAAAAAATAAATTTAACAGAAATGAAGACTAACTGCAAAATCAAGACACTGTAAATAAAATTTAAATTCTTTAACTCAAAAACAGTAGATTTCGTTTGATACGGTTTCAAACTCGAACAAATGCAGACACAAAAATTATTATAATGTATACATTTCTATTATAATTTATTCTCAGTTCTCTAAACAATTTTGTTTTATAACTTGCGATGTACAGACACGGATTTTTTTATATGTATGGATTGTGTAAATATAACACGTACCTATAAGCTTCATAGTTAAACTTATCTTTAAAGTACCGTACTAAACCAAACTTCTACATAACCTCTATATAACTTAGGTTACGTAGCTGTTGCAAGAACTTCGCAATTCAAGCTGAGGCAAGTTTTCGAGCGATTCAAAAATCACAGCCAGCAAGATGCGGGCTGAATGGGACAAGTTTTCGTGAATAAATGTGAAAAGTTAGTAGGACCGCTAACTAAGGGACATGTTTTAGTGAAAAGAAATTGTCTATGGTTAGTCAGTAGAATTATTATGGATAAGAGTTTAGTTTTCGTAATAATAATTTGTACTAATAGTACATTAGTAGTTTTATCCTTTCCAACATACTCATAAAATTTAATTTTTGAACACTCGCCACACTTTATTGTTCTAGTGTGATATTAATTTTGACTACGATTCCTGATAGCTTGTTACATTTCATTCTCGTGATGGGTTACGGCGTACTTTTCTATTTTATTATAAAAGTAATTAATTATCATGATTATGCTGCTCGGAAGACGTAACTTTATGATCTTTATTTATAGTATAGCAAAATTTCAAAGAGAGGATGGATAAAAGTGCAACAAAGGGGAACGAACGATGAATGAATGATCAACATAGAGTGAACATAAATGCTTGATTATCGCCAATACGCGACAGCGCCAGTAGTGATTCGTCTCATACACTATCGACGTTAAAAGACATTTATCTGTAAATGGATAAAGCGATGACGAACAAAAAGTGTTAGTTCCATAGCATTTATTTGACTTTATACGTTATGTGTGAGGAATGCCGACTTCAAGAGTCCCTTGCCAGGTCTCCTTGAGAACTTCCCAGACAAATGTATCCCGGCTAGATTTATTCGATCCCTAATTTGAACTAGGGGATAAGTTTCGATTGAACTACCGTTTGAGCTTTAGAAACACTGGAGCGCTCCTCAAATTACCTAAAGTGGACACGATTAAATTAATCTAGAAATGAATGATGCGCGATGAGTTTGTAATTATATTAGTATATAATTACAAACTCATCGCGCATCATAGTGTATCTTGCCGAACAAGGCACATGTTTAGTTATATTTAAGGAAAGATACTGGAGCTATCTTTAATATCTATGTAAAAACAAATCGTTAAAAAAAAGATATTATACAAACAAAAAAGGCAAACCCGCTGAGTTTCTTGCCGGATCATCTTAGTTGAGGTCTCGTTCCGATCCAGCGGTAGAGTAAAAAAATATTGTAACTGACAATTTGTAAGTGCTCCCGTAGGCCTATGCAAAATAAAGACATTTCATTTCATTTCATCCGATACCTAGAAACTTGTCTTACCTTACGAACTGTCCTATACATACAAACACTTGACACTCCGTCTTCGGGTTGAAGGTTAAAAACCCGCAAACCTTTCTTGACGTAACGGACAAGTCGGTAAAAGAATCTGCGGGCCAATGCAAAAGTATAATGTCTTCCCACATTTGACCCCGATGGGACAGTTTTGTGATGCAAATTGTTTCAGCCACGGTCACAGGCACTTCATTGTTGTGTACAAAAGCGAGATGTGTACCCAAATGATAGGATTTTCTTTGTGTCAAAGAGCTTCTGTGAATTTTATACAAAGTTCGGAAAGCCACTCCAATTCAGCGGTCGTTCTCCCGTTTATTTGGGTGACCCTACATAAAGAAACTATTTATTTATGAGCTACGAATGGAAATGAGTAGCACTGAAATCTCGTCCCACTTTCAAAACTAAAACTAAATATTAACTGAGTATAGCGCTAGTTTCTGGAAACTTGATTTTAATTGGAATGATCAATTTAAATATATCCAAACAATAGTGCAACAAATCAAAATTAGTTCTTCTATTGAAATATTTTTATATTGCTCTCATTTTTTTATTCTGTCATGACTAGTTAGTATGGAGTACTAATCATAAATATAACTTAACTACTACTTCCATCTACTTCCACTCAATGAGTAGTTATTATTTGTACGACTTTCAATGCAACTATAATAAAATATTTGGCCAAGTGCAAGTCTTGCAATTGCACTCCGAAAGTTACATACCACCATATGTTATAGATTTTATTGTATAACATTTATAAAACTACATGCATTATGAAATTTAAGTGTGTATGCACCTATTTGGGTTCAAAAGATAAACCGAAAAATTCCAAAAACACCTATAATATGAGGACACTATAACTTTTAACTTTTTTTTTAGTATATTGTTATAGTGGCCACAAAAATACATTATTTGTAAAAACAAGTGCCTGTCTGTTACGAAATAAGAGACAAAGCCTTGTGACAGACGGACAGATAGCAAAGGCTTAAGCTTCTGATCCAGCGCTCTAAAATGATACCCTATTGTTAGCCTCCTACAACTTATATTAAGGTCACGATTTGCCCTTTGGTACGGAAACCTTTTTATGAGAATGAAGTAGCAAACGAGCATGCAGCCCACCTGATGGTGCAGTGGCGCAGTGATTACTGCTACCCATGGACATCTGGAAATTCCTATAGAACAGGAGTTCTATCTGAAGTCGATAACAGTTGCGTTGCTACTCCCGAAAACAAAGATGATCGCCTCATGTATAAGTGAGCCGGCAACCACACCCGTCCACCGAAACGCAAGAACTTTTTCACACTAGAAGTAGGTGTGGCGGTGGCACTTCTCCGGTCAAACTACATTGTTTCAACCACCTGGTAAAACTAAAAAACATGAAGTAATACCTTTCAAATTTTTAGACAAATCATAGCAGACAATTATAAAATATTAGTGACGTTTTACATCTAAAATTGAAAATTGACACATAAAAGTTATCACTCGTTTCATTATACGTCCGAGCTTAGGCACCGTGAAGACTTTAGGATGGCTGGGCCATTCGGGATTATTGTCAAAGTTTGTCCAATTTAGCAGGGAGTTGTTCCACAAACGTATTTAACAAATGAATCTAGAGAATTCCGTATTAAATTAAAAAGTCAGCTTAATTACCTCTTTACTCCCATTTTAACAAAAATTGGTTTCGGAAACCAGTATATTCTAAAGTTTGAACTCCCACAGGTCGTCTAAATTTAAATCAAAGACCAACAGCTGTTATATTATAAAGTTATTGAAGTAAAACTTCTTCTTAATCGTTGCGATTCGAATCTCATTGAAACGAAAATGCGTCACGATAAAGAAACAAACGCAGAAATGTAAAGGATTCAGTCAACGACGTGTTTAATAATAATGTGTAATTTACATAAAAATATAAAATCATACTCTTGATTTTCTATATCGATCTCAATTCTTCGTAGGCTACTTTTTAGGAATTTCAATTCTGCCGTATGTGAACTCCATAGACAAACTTTAGTTAAGTTTAACAATAAGGAAATTGTCATGCTTGAGAGTATCACATACCGTTTTTAAAAGTGTGTGTGTGTGGTAACAATCCTTTTCCTTCTGAAAGGACTCATCTCAAGGTTGGAACTATGACTCGTTAATAAGATAGTTAAGAGTATAACTGTGCCTGCTGGCGAACCCGAGACGAAAAGTTTCAACTTCGAATATATACAAGTCTTGAAATTCTACATAATGTATTATGCATAAATCTGAGCAGAACATTTCAGTAAAAAAATTAACAGCGACCTAAAAATGCACAAAATTGTTCGTCATGGCTGCGTGTCCCACTTTTTCTGAATATTGCCTACTTGTTGTAGCACAGTCATTTAAGCGACTATTTGTAAAAGAAAATAACAGTTTGAAGCTATTTCTAAAGTGGAAGTAAGGATCGAGTACCATTTTACAATGTCATTGAGAATGCAAGACACTTTTATGATGCGATATGATGATATAGTATGTGCTATATACACAAGCACCTAGGTCCAGAATAAATATCTAAGTTCATTATTCATATATCTGATTGTGAATTGAACCCGGGACATTGCATAACGGATCGGTTTATTGATTTCTATGTCATGCGAATCTCCACAAGGCATATGTTTTTTTTCTTTTATTTAAACATTGTAAACAAAAGCATTCTTCTTATTGTTTGTTTTAACGTAAACTATTTATATAATTCACGTTTCATATAGTTTCATAATTATTTGTATAGTTCATCCATCCATCAGCCTTTGTAAGCCCTTTGCTGGACATAGGCCTTCCCTAATCGGCGTCACTCCAATCGGTCCGGGAACATCTGAATTCAGCGATTACCCACCGTCTTCCTCATGTCATTAGTCCTGGTAGACTGAGGACATGAGGAAGACGTAAACTGTACTGCCTCCCGATCTATTTCTTTTTGCCAGACGTGGTTTCCATTCGACGACTTTTCTACTATAACGGATTATCCGTCCTACGAACGATGTAGCCTGCCCATTGCCGCTAATTTATATTCAAATAGTTTACGTTATGAAAATATACGTTAAATCATTTCTCGTTATAGTTTCTTCGTTGACAATAAGACAAGCGTCTTATTTCGATATAAAACTCCGCACTTTATAATTTTTAGCCAAACCGCTAGTCTGCCGGGTTTGCCTGTGTTGTCGCCTCCCAAAGTTTCGAAACAAATCCGTGGTTATTAAAACTTTCGTTTCACCACGCCAATGCTTTTAGAGCAATTCATCTTTTTACTTGACTGCGCAAACAAAACAGAGTTTATACTTAGTAGTTTTATGTCTGTCTCGTATCTTATCCTATCTATAGAGGCATGAAAACAAAATAAATGTGTTGTTTTTTTTTAAGATTTTTATCGTTATATGTTTGCATGTTCACTTACTGAAATAAGCCTTCAACTAATTGTTTTTTTTTAAATATCTACTGCGTTGTCAATTAGTTTCAGCTTCTAGGCATTTTCTGACATACAAATTACTGGCAGCAGCGATTAGAATAAAAACGAATATAAAAAATAGGCACACTAATAAATTTCGGTATCTAATTTTAAAGGGTTTGTTGTTAAGCATGTAATATACATGCATACATAGAGTTTAGGTACAGTAATTTACATTTTAACTTTCCAAATCATTAGGCTAAACGAGTGAACAACTTTACGAGTGCAGATTTATTTCAATCAGCTACAGAATCGTGGGAGCTCGCTGAAAACTTTGCAAATCTCAGGTTTTAAAATCTAGACAGTAAGCCCCGACCGCAACTACTAGCTTCTATTTAATTTAAAATGAAATGAAGCTTCTTTGAAACTATTACTTCATACGAGAATTCCAGTCATTTGTAGATAAAAGCTAACCATTCTTCTTAAGAATTCTATCTATTTTATTTTATTGTATTACATATCCTAAGTAAGCTTCTTTCTTGAATACATTTGTTGGATATGTTCATAAATTTCCACTAAATATAAAGTTAAGCATTGGATATTGCATTTAAACCTTCCTTGATCTCAATTGTATGCACATGATATAATTTCATTTCTGAATAAAGTTGGTACTTAAATTGATATCTGAAGTGTAGAACATTGTGGTTACTTAATTATTTTAGCTTTAGAATATATGTACTCAGGACACCATTTTCATGATATATGTCTTATTTTGTGTCCACGATAAGGAGAGGAAATATATACACTAGTGGAAAAATTAAAGAATCAAAAAAACAATGCATTTTTTTTAACGATTTTCATTGTCGTACGTTTTAAAAACAGAATTTTGAAGCTTCAAGTTTCTAGTTTTGATATCTTATTTTTATAGGAAATTTAATCAAGATTCCAAAACCTTCTTTCACTTTCTTGTGGGATCAGGGGTCGATGAGATATTGATGATTAAACGCATAAGGATCCTTTTGCATTAAAAGGTTTTGCAAAAAAGAACGAAATTTTTTTTGAAAAAATTTTTTTTCGCTATTCATTAGGATTGAGCAGTCCATGTTGCTTGAATTTTGTTTTTATCATAAGATATCAAAATAGAAACTTTAAGCTTCAAAATTCTGTTTCCCCCGGTCGAAATACACTGGTTCTACCACCCGGTAAATGTGCTACTACAAATATTTTACGGGCATATCTAAAAAAAACATTCATATATAATTCATTTATAAACAGAAAAATAATATTTGTGTTAGTATACTTCGCGCGTAATTACATGAGAATTATTCCTTTGTTTTGTTCCAGGAATCGACTAACAATTTTATGTAAATTACAGTAAATTACTGTTGTCACGTAACTCTTACCTAGTTACTTTATACCCGTTATAAAAACGCCACTTTATGAGTTATATTTCACGTACACGTAATTCGTTGTATACTTCGCTGGTTGTTATTACTGTGTTTATGTAGTTTAATTATAAATAAAACAATCATGTTTAGGGTCCGAATGTGTGTATCATATCTTCGTTTTGTAAAGGAAATTCGAGTTTTCGTTTATAAATATTAAAAACCGGCCAAGTGCGAGTCGACCTTGCGTATGAAGGGTTCCATATCATTATCTATAAAAAAACGGCAAAATTATCACGTTCGTCTGTATGTCCCTTCTTAAATATTTTTTTAATGTTATTTATTTTAAAGTGAATATATACCCATATATTCTACGAATATTTAGAGCTGATTCCTGTTGTCGTTATACGTTTAACTGTTGTCATTATTTATATCGAGCGAAAATATGACGTTTGTTGTATGAGAATTCCTCTTCAATACTTATTTTATTCTGTAAATAGAAGGACAAACGGAAGCGGAGTCTTAATAATAGGTTTCCGTTTTTACCCTTTGGCTACGTAACCCTAAATATAACATTGGAAATAAAAACTCTTATCGCGAATAACAATGTTTCGATGAACCATATATCCAACGCAATCATTCGAACCAAGAGTTAATCGAGTTAAATTTATCTGTACTCTTAGTACGATTTTATTATGTCTCCTTATTTATAACCATCATTGTTTATCTTTCACCCATCTATGACAGTACATTGCAAGGTATGGCTGAAAATGAAAACTTAAACTTGTTATATACTTTGCAATGTATTGGATATAAAGTAAACATTGATCGTTTTGAAGTAACGTAATAAACTCTTTCTAAGGGTAATGGACTACTAGTTAAGGTAATAACAAATACGAAGAGCAGCTGACTATAATTACGTATATATGTACATACCCGTAGTAGTTATTGTGGCGCCCTCTAATTTGCGATATGCGATGCGAGTTCTTGCAACTGTCAAGTGTTGTTGGATTATAAATAGTTCTCTTTTTGTGGCGGAGTGGATACCACACCGGTTTGACTAGTAGTCGGTTCTGGGTTCGATCCCCGGTCAGATATTTAAATAATAAAAGATTATTTCTCAGGTTTGTGTCCATGGCATCCTTGACTTAGAGCCCCTAGTAACCAACAGTTCTGTAGCAATCTCTCTGATCTTTAGCTTTCTTTTTTATTTATCAACGATGAGCGTTTTCTCGCGGCGACCCGCGTGGGTCGCCGCGGTAGAAAGTATTCTACCTTTTAATTCAAGCCATAAAATATCTGTGTGTCGAATTTTATCCAAATACAACTTATAGTTTTTACGTAAAAGGGTAACAAACACGCATACTGACTGACACGCAGTGGGTTCCGGTTCGATCCCCGGCCAGTCAGACAGATGAACGATGAATTTAGATTTCTGTTCTGGGTCTGGGTGTTTCTGTATACGTCTTTATGTGTGTCCATGGCACCCACGACGCAGGAGAAAATCTTAGTGTGGGGGGTGTGGGGTATGTGTGTACAAAGCGTTATTTATAACATCCTATATATTACTTAGATAACCATGAACTACGTAAACCATTACGCGAGAACTTTTAAAAATACCATATCGTGCACAGAACTGTGACATGTCAACTTGTGGTTCTTTCATTTTTGTGTAATCGATAATGTTTTATGGAAATTACTATTCACACGTAACTTACTCAGTTTGTCGTTAAAATGTTACGTGAATTAGGTTACGTTTTATGTACTTACACTTGTGCACGTTCAACGATACTTGGCATAATAAATGTTTTTATTTCGTAATTTTATTTAACTCCAGGTAATGCATTAATCAAGCTCACGTATGTAACATGAGCTTGATGTTACATTCCTTTTTTTGCGTTCAAAATCATTTAAGTATGATAGTTTATCATTAGTACAATGATAGACGGTTTAGCCTTAGCATTCATATATTAAATTTCTGTGTCTAACAAAGATAACAAAAACATCCAATCCCTGAACTTTATAATCTCTTTCCTCATTAGTGTAGCACTTTGCCAGGCCCTAAATATAATGATTGCGCAATATTTTATAAGTACTTTAAGCCACATTTACATTATAAGTGTCAGAACTCTACTTATTCGGTGAAGGTAGCATTTCAGTTATGTTTCTACATAAAAGCGACAGTGCTTATGTAGATGTGATTTGATAATACTTTCAAACTAAAATGACAGAATTTTTATCGTTACAATATGGACATTAAATTAAATGAAGTAAATAGAAAATTACAAAAAATATATGTATTTCTAGACTCCAAAACAGGCGCGAGGTTTAACGAGTAATTAAGTTAATGAATTTAAAGGTAAAAAACCCAACTGATTATGTCTCGCCAGGTGGTAGATCCAATGTACTATGACCGGGGAAGTACCACCGCCGCACCTATTTCTAGCGTGAAGCAGTTCTTGCGTTGCGGTGGAAGGGTGTGGTTGCTGGCTCACTTTTATATGAGGCGACCATCTCAGTCCTCGGGAGTAGTAACGCATCTGTGGTCGACTTCAGAGAGAACCCCTGTTCTATATCAAGTTGCTTACAAATATCCATGGGCGGCTGTAACCACTTACCACCATGTGGGCTGCTTGCTCGTTTGCTAGTTCATATTTATAAAAAAAAATGTCATAACTACGTCTATCACCACGTGCAGTATTATTGTAGTGCCTATTTTTTCCTTTTCAGCCTTAACAGTTGAGTTTTTTGTTTTTATAATAATTTACTTGATAATATAACGTCTCCGTGCAGTCACGTAGCTCTCCCCTTTGTTTAATACGCGTGTGAGCCTGAATGACAAATTAGTTGAACGAGACAGGATGTGTGCCGTCATAGTAACTTGTATCTACACGCGTGTATACGTGGCCTTCTACAAGCTCTTATTTAACTTTCTTTGTTAGTTCGTGTGTGTTGAGGGTCATATCTCGCAACTAAATTTTAAAGTGGTTAACCACATTCAAAAATACTGAAATTTAGCATACGCATTTGGTTTGTAATGACTCTATATGATAAGTTTAGTAACGTAATTTTATTAATTAGAAAGAACGTCCCAAAGTAGTGTTGTTTGTTTTGTGCACCCCTATACTATGGGTATCAAATGGAAGGGTATTTTTAAAAAATAGGAAAAAATGCATAAGTTTGAAGCTTGTCTTCTAAAACTTTTCTTAATATAAAGTTATCATAGTAACTAGTAATATGTACCTACATAAAATATGTAGCAGCCATAATTTGACTATTAAACGATTAAATTTGCATAAATGATTACATAGTTTTCCCCGTTATTTTGTTACAATGTAATAGAATTTTAACATAATAAAACAACATTTTTTAAGTTTTCAAAGTGTTTGTCGTTAACACTCTGTTTGGCAAGGTGTGTGGATGGTTACTACTGTTTTAATAATATTCAAAAACACCCTGTCCGTGTTGTGAAGATTTTTTCGTCCCATATTTTACGTAATTAAAATTCAAACGAGTTTTTACTGTTACCACAACCTGCAATCCGGCGCTGCAATCAGGAACATTGCAGCGCTCATTTTGATATTCTTTTATAGGGTGTGATGAAGTATAGAATTAATAAGACGCATTCTAACTTAACGACCCTGATCGTTAAGTACCAACGTATTCATTGATAATGACTAGAACTTAAATATGATCAGGACTTGATCACAGATTTCTATGCACGAGAAATCAATCACCATTAAGAGCACTACGATAGTTTACTACTTACACTTACATCGTTTACTACATTTTATTAAATAAAACTAACTCATATAACAAACTATTCATTATAGACGCTAAAATGTTACGAAATTGCTTATTCCGAATAAAATATTTGTAAATACCGAGGGTGAGAAAGGTCAAACCATTTCCATAGGTAACCACGACCATTGTATAGTTGAATAGAACGAAGGGGTTCGCCTACTTTCAATAATTTACACTGCCCTGAATATTTTACATTGGTCCTATTTCAATACGATTAAAAAAGTAACTTCATGGAAAATTACGTCTAATAAATGTTCAACTTCTAACAAATTTTGCATAAACAAATATCTGAGAATTTTGATTACGACTAACTAGTGTGTTAAATTGAAATTTAGTTACAATTGTTCACTTTGCGCAAACTATATGTAAACATTCAACGCTTAGACTCTCGCTGGGTAGCAATATAAAAAAGAATCTTTCAATCATCATTTCCCAAATGTATATCTTTCAAGTTTAGTAATGTATTGCATAAAATCTGCGACGATCTTGTTTATCATCATTAAGTTGGGTTAATGATGAAGACGACAGAAAACTTTGTAATTTAGTAAACTTATTAAATAATCCGAATAATATTCAAGATAATTGACTAACAGACAAATAAAATTCTAAACCGGTGAGTGTCAAAACGTATTTTTTTTCTGAATTTCTGACCTAATACTTTATGTATAAGGACTAACAAAATATTGTTTCTAAGTGTCCCTTAAATAGGCTGAATAGAAAATGGCAATTATAACAGATTTATTTCAATTTAGATAACTCACTTCAATTGATCTGTATCGAATCGAATTAGTTTCTGCAACAGCGTATATCGAAAATCAAGTCTCCAATACAGTTTAACAAGTACGTTTGAGCCGATTCAATTTGGTTCAACAAGAACAATTTTATTCCCTCCCAGTAAGTTTAATTACCCGTCTTGTCCGAACCACACTATTCAGAGTTCGAATTAGTTTTGATTCAACTGCGAATAACTGTATGTATAGTTTTAAGGTGGTAGAACTCTTTGAGTTTCCACTTCGGAAGCACTAACGCCACACCTATTTTTGCCTATTGCGGTGTCACGCGCGGTTTTGTTCTAGTCTGAAGGATGTCACATATATTTGTTACCCGATTGCGTCAGAAGAAAGGTAATATTTTTCGTATGTATGCTTGTTTGATTGTATGTCAAATTTTTTGACATGCGCTACATCCCAAACGGCTTGATGGAATATGCGTGGTAAAGAAATGATCATACATACAAACAAACATACATACCTACGCTCGAAAAACATTATCCTTCCTCTGATGCAGTCAGTTAAAAAGGCACTACTTTTTTCACTATCTCAACAATTATCAAATGAAAGCTAGCAAATATTCATTATAAATATGTACATATTATAATACTTTTCTTCTTATTATAATACTTCTATAATACTTTATTATAATACTTTTCTATTTTGGCGAAAAGTTATATAAAGCGTTAAATTATATATATGTAGGTTAATTAATGAACAAAAAACGTTTTAAGTAGCCGGGTTGTTTTAATATTTTTTTAAGGTATAAATTGTATTATATATTATTAAAATATTATCTGTTTCTTGTCGCTAGAGGCGCTTATGTTTTTATTATCTGTGTTCCGTGTGCCTTGTCTATGTTTTTTTTTCTTTCAATAAATGTCAGTGAAAACTAAAATAACTACATACTCATAATAGCTAAAACAATCTTACTTTTTTTCCGCTCAACGCTGATGAATTCAACACAAAGCCATTGAAGCATTTTTTTCTTGGCCCTCAGGTAAGTGTGTAAACAACCGCGGCTCCAGTAACATTACGTCTATTCACGGAATGGTTAGCGTGATAAGTTTCTTGGCCGATTTCACTTACATTAATCATCTCGATCACGCGCTACTTAATATAAGCTTTCCAAGTTATGTATAAGTTTATATGAACAATTTTGTACAGTTGGCAAAACAAATAGTTAACCGCATCAGTACTTTTTTTAGGGTTCCGTATCCAAGTGGCAAAAATCGGAACCCTTATAGATTGGTTATGTCTGTCTGTCCGTCCGTCCGTATGTCACAGCCTATTTATTTGAAAACTAGAGAGTTGAAACTTGGTAAGTAAGTATATTCTGTAAACCGCTTTCCGAATTATGCACTAAAATAAAAAAATATATTAAATTTAGGCGGGGCTTCCAGTGTATGGAACTGAAACTCAAAAAATGTTTTCATCTTAACTACACAATGTGGTTTCTAAAACATTTCTCAACGTAGTTGTTTGGGCGATAAGCCCTTTCAAAGCGGTAAAATGCCCCCCTCCCTCCACTCTAACTTAGACATATGTAAAAATATTGTTTTGCCAACACTATATAATAGTTGTAGAATTGGAACGGTGTAATTTGAGACATTATATAGCATGTCACATATAATTATAGAGCATATTCTTCTTTAGAGAAAGAAGCCTGTATTTATTACTCTTCTCTAGGCTCGTAAAAAATATACGCCAAGTTACAACTATTAATAAAAGTACGAGTATGCTCATTAGTGTTAATGTTCGTGAAATCGGCTGAGGAACTAAGTCTCATAACGTTGCGCGAACACGCGTAATGTTCTTAACTGAAGCCGTACTGTTGCTTACTAACGACGTTAAATGTTTTACTATCTACGACGCGATATAATTCTGGAGACTCATTACGTTTTAAACCACGACTTTGGTCTCTGCGATAAGTTACATACGCTTGTGCTCTTTGTTGTTCATAAGTAGGCGCGAATATCAAATTTTCTTTTGCTTTTGAATGTTCCGTAATACGAAAGATCGCAACCAAAATTTCTTGAATGAATAATAGTCGGAAAGATGTGAGCCGAAGTACTGTACGGGTTATGTAAGGTTAAGGTAGAGAACTTAATTCTGCAATATACCAACACGAATCCTATAAGAGAAGTGATGAAACTTGACGTTTAGGACACAAAATTTGTCGATTTTTTTTTTATGCAAAGATTAATGTGGAAAACTTAATTCTACGATATATGTACCAATACAAATTCTACAAGAAAAGTGATAAAACTTGACATTTAATACACTAATTACACACTTGTAAGTCATCAGAAGTACTTGACATATGAGACGACCGTTGTTTTTTCATAGCATCTATGGTCCGATTTAAATAAAACCATTTTCATATAAGGAGTTGGTTACAGATACCCCTGGGTTGCAGAACCCACTTATTATTAGGTAGACTAAATGCTTCTTTCGTTAATCTCATAGAAAATGTCAAAACTCCTTACATTTACCCAGGTGTTTGAACCAGTGTAGTTTTACCGGGGAAGTGGCACTGCCACATGTATTTGTAGCCTGAAGCAGTTCTTGCGTTTCGGTGGAAGAGTGTGATTGCCGGCTCACTTATATGTGCCACCCATCATAATCCTTAGGAATAGCAACGTATATGAGATCGACTTCAGACAAACCCCAGTTCTTTATGAAATTGCTTACAGATGTCTATGGGCGACAGTAACCCTGGGTGGGTTACTGTTGCCCATGGATATCTGTGTCTCATCCGGTGGACTGCTTACTCCTTTACTTCAATTTAACAAAAAAAAAACATATACGCATTAAAAATTGCGGCGTCAACGACGCTTTCGGTCACAATCCGAATTTGATATTTCACCGCACATTTAGGTTTCCACATTATTAAACCATTTTACAGAACATTGTTCTCACGCAGTTTGATCTTAACGTACGCTATTTGCACGCCCCATGTGTGTTCAAACGTATTGATCAACATTTCGTGTTTGCTATATCGCCACTGTAAAAAGGTAACGAAAGACGAGCTCGCCAAAAATTCGTTTGTAAAACGTGTGTTGAGCTGTCAGGCTATGTGAAAACACGAGACCCAACATAACTCGAAATCACTCAGATTTTTCGTGTCGTATCGTGCACAGTAAAAAACAATACATCACTTATACTTCTGATCTTTATCTGATCTGATCGAAATTTATTATCATTTGAAAATTTTATAATGTGTATATTTATTAACTGAAGTTTCATTATGAGGGAAATTGGCGTTACCTGAAATTATGTATATAATCATAACACAAATTCAATGATTCAATGATCAATGACTAGCTGAAGTACCCGTATTGAGATAGATAAAGATGACTTAGGTGATATGTCTCTAACCTAAATCTCATGAATGATTGAAAATTGAGCTATAGATTATCTACCATTGATAATGTACATATTCATATCTCAAACCTCGTCATTTTGAGAAAAGTTTAGTTCAACATTAGATATATTAATGACGAATGATAGATCAATGACGAAACTGATACAAAGTAGAGGCAATAAATACCACCCACAACATCACATAGCTTAAAATAGGCCTCTACCTTAGTGAAGCCATAATCTAACACCGGTCTAACCTTTGAATATCAAACAGTTACCGTAATATCTCAATAATAGCCCACAATGCGATTAGAATTTTACGACTGGCTCGGTTTATATTACGTGCACAATTGTGCGATGTAGGAACTAAATTATATTAATTTATGAAGTTTCAAGCACATATGTTACGGGTTTAATATAATGTATAGTTTTTCAGGGATAATATAAAGCGGTCTTGATTCACTTTTAAGAGCGATGTCGGTAATGGTTGTGACGTATGCCAGTTTTGGATAGCAATACTGCGTCTTTTTCCGTGGATGTCACGTGGACATTATACAAAAAAAGCAACCCGCTAAAAATGGAGACTTTCAGTTTATCTTCTAGTAATATTTGTAGATACTTTAAATCTAAATGCACGTATCATACATGCACTAAACTTCTATAGTGGCTACGATGACCAATAACAAATAAAGAAATAACAATTTGATAGCATTAAACTCGCCGTCTTGGCCTATTTTTAAGTAGAAAACAAACATTTTTCATAAAAAGATAACCTTTGTCTCTTCCTATTGTTAACATATTTCTTTGGTATCGGCTTTTAAACCTAATTATATAATTTTTGATTGAGTATTAATACTCGATCAAAAATAATTAGGTTAAAATAAAACAAATTTAATGTTGCCATTATGAACTGTGAAAGTGATTATATAATACACGAAAATTCATTTCAAGCAAATAGCAAAAAAAAGAAGATTTATAATCGATTCAAAACATAAAGTACGATTTATAAAGGCTAAAGGCTTAAAAAGTAAATAAAGATGAAGCAAAATTGTGCCATTACTTATAAAATACTTGCAAAATCGGCGAACATGCAAAAAATTTGATCAAATAAATCGCGTAAAACTCACAATCGTCGAAACCCGTACGCGGTGGTATTTGGGTAATTCCATAAAAGAGCCTTTAAGCCTCGCAGAGTTATTCCCAGTATGCGAACGCTATAAGCCCTTACGTTCGTAATTACCGAGAAAGAGGGCGCAACTGTCGCCCAACCCACTTTTAATTACATTACTTTAGACGTACTGAGATACTTTATGTGTTAAACCAAAATTGTTTTTTTATGAATAACGACTTGGAATATTTTGTTCGTTGTTTCAGGGTATCGTTTATTTTTAACTAGTAGCGGCCTCTTTAAAATTTTAAAATGTTTATGAATATCACCACGGACAACGCAAAAGATAAACATTTAAGAAAATAGGTGTTATGGACACCCATTCGTGCCATGTGAAGTTGATTTTGAATAGTACCATTTCCTTTCCTCCCGTGGATGTCGTGGAGGTCTAATAGACAAAATGTGATAACAAACAGGCATGCCAGACACGGTAACTTTTGATAAATATCCATATTACGAAAGGACTATGTCCAACAGTGAACTTAATAAAGGCTTATAGATGGAATTCTTGTTACCTTCTATTTATTATTTTTCCTGTTTGACCAACAGTCACGGTTAATGTCATGAGAATACTGTACAAGCTGTAAAGTATTACAACTACATAATTATAAAACAAGGACACATCTGAGCAATGTATTTCCTCCTGAGGTATTACCGGAAAGATATGACATTTTGTTTGATTTAAAAAGGTGCAAAAACTCTTTTCCTTTCAAACTGGCGATGCATTGGCGACTCCTTTGTTGCAAATTTCCATTGGCGACGGTGACAACTTTTCATCCACGTTTGTATTAAAAAAATAAGAATAAATATTACCTCAAGATACGGACTATACATAAATATTCAAACCTCTAAATAAATCAAGTAGATTTTTTGCTACGCTATTGATGATGCTATTTCAAATACGCAAACAGACAAATTTTATGAAATATGAAAATGTACACTCTGCAAGTTTGTTCCTTTATATGTATGGATGAAATTTTGTACCGCCCGGTGCTGAATACAATTTCATCCAAAGAACACCGCCCTAGTTTACGATAAACAAAAGAAAATCGCTCTGTTTCTGCAACGACAATGACCGTAATTAAAGGCTGGCACACATCACGCGGGCGATACTCCTCGATATCATTTCAAAGTTCTATGGGAGCGTGAATCTTTTATGGCATCAATAATGCAAGAGCCGAACGAGGCTTAGCATAGGAATGGCCATAATTGGTCAAGAGATCTACTTTAAGGTGGTAGAGCAACAGTGGATTTACGTACCGCATCATATTATCAGTCGAGATTTTTATCACAAGTATGTGTAATGTCGGCTTTTTGTATTTTTTGTTTTTTGTTTTTTTTTTTTTTTTATAAATATGAAGTAGCAAATGAGCAAGCAGCCCACCTGATGGTAAGTGATTACTGCCGCCCATAAACATTTGTAAGCAACTTCATAAAGAACGGAGATTCTAT
>DWNE01002103.1:0-19777 GCA_018249875.1 Cecropterus toxeus | reverse complement strand
ACGCAAGAACTGCTTCACGCTAGAAATAGGTGTGGCGGTGGTACTTCCCCGGTCGAACTACATTGGTTCTACCACATAACATAACGACGCAGTTTGTTAGGATGTATGTGTGTGTTTCTTACTCTTTGGATCTTTACTGGTTGGAGTTTAGATTTCTGTTCTGGTTCTGGGTTTTTGTGTATTCGTCTGTGTGTGTCCATGAACCCACGAAACTGGAGTAAATCGTACTGTGGCTATAAGTGTAGAAAGCGTTTAAGCGTTTAATGTTGTAAAAAGAAAATAGCTCTGCCGCCGCGATTTTACCCGCTGCTACATAAAAAAGCAAAGATACAAAAACAGCGTGTTGTTATGCAGCATATAGCCTTTCTCATTTTTTTAGCAAAAGTAGCAAACGAGCATGCAGTCCACCTGATGATCGCTGCCGCCTATGGACATCTGTAAGCAACTTCGTTTTATATGAAGTCGATCACAGATGCGTTGCTACTTCCTGATTTTAAAGTTCTATCACTTAAAATTGTGATCCTTATGTGGAAATAGGTTTAGTCTTCTCCTAATCACCTGTACGAGGTAATTAACATGATTAAACATCAATCGGTTTTATTTTTCGAAAATCATGCAAAAGATCAGCTACATTTTCTTTGCCTATTGAATACGTTTCCCTACGTTACCTGTGCCATTGTCACTGTTTTCCGATGGTCAGACGTCGCTAAGGTCAAGAACACCTCCAGGGCCAGTACGTTAATCAAGTGTACGTTAAAGTATATTAATAGAAACTGAATTATTTTTTGATCGTTTCTTATTTCTGAATGTCCTGGGTGGTTCCCCCTTGATTCCTTCTAAAATCCGTACCTCATGCCTCATTTTCTAGCAACGGCATTGTCCAATTTGATATAATGGTAAAGAAACTTGTTTTATCGAAGAACCTTCATACGTTGTTATATATTTAATAAAAACAAAAGTTCCGTGCGTCTGTACATTGTATATATTTACAAAAAAAGGCTGGACACTCCGAATGAGTAATGTTACATTTTACTTTAATAGTTTTTACAAGTTAGTCTGTTTGAAATTGCATCAAACTAAACGAATTGAATATAATTTAAAGGATTACATGTGGTAACATTTAGTCTTTATTGCATTAAAATCTATCTTTTCTATCATAAGTTGTTAGATTTTAAAGTTATGTTACATTTTTATAAACGCGGGTGAAACCATAGGGCACAGTTAGAAAGAAATAAACTGCAGTTAACGTCGTCGTCAACCCTTTATTGTCCCTCCGCTGGGCGCGAGTCTTTTCTCAGTGTAAGAAAGGTAAAAGGTCAAATGACTAAGTGCGAATTGGTATACTTCACACATCGCACTCCATTGTCCAGCACTAAGTTTTTTTTAAAGAAGTAACAAACGAGCATGCAGCCCTGTTGGTAAGTGGTTACTGCCCATGGACGTTTGTAAGCAACGTCATTTAGAACAGGGATTCCATCTGAAATTGATCACAGACGCGTTTGTGCTCCCGAGGACTAAGATGGTCGCGTCGTATATAAGTGAGCCGGCAACCACACCCTTCCATCGAAATGCAACAACTTCTTCACGCTAAAAGTAAGTGTGCTCATTGATAGATTACTTTTCATGTGTTCAAGTTCTATGTTTTCCTTCGCCCTTACAGCAAGTCATAATTAATTAATAATACACACATTACTTTTGAAAAATCTGATGTTTCACATGATATACCCGGGATTTAAATCCGCACTCCCCGGTCGCAAGGCCGAGTTTGAACCGCTAGACTATCACATACTGCAGTTATCGCAAGTGTGAATTGTGGCAGTCATTAGAATATAAATTATAGCTCCGTTAACGAAAGTCATGCGTGCGTTGCATGGCTATTACGTAATGTGCTATAAAAAGTACATTCGTCTACCTACATGCTGCATCTGATATGCAAATTACCGTAAATGTTACACAAACGAAATTACAAGGACTCGTGTCTTTTGTTACACTTGGTTTACAGCGCATTATACGTTCGGTTTGAATGTAACGGTCAATTTGATGACTGAAAGGTACATTCGCGTGGTAAGTTAAATTAGGTACATGTTGATTTTAGATACGTATATACGGTATATATTGATCATCGTCAACCCATTATTGTCCCACTGCTGGGCACGGATCTTCTCTCAGAGAGAGAGAGTTTTAGGCCATAGTCCACCGCGCTAGCCAAGTGCGAATAGGTAGACTTCACACACCTTTGAGAACTCTTTTCTTTTAAGAGAACTCTCAGATGTGCAGGTTTCCTCACGATGTTTTCCTTCACCGTAAAGTATTGATTATTAAATTTCTAATACGCATATATATTGATACCAAATGTGGCTGCATCCAATTCATTCAAGATAAAACTATCCGAATATATCCCGCGATGAGAATATCTTTGAGGTCCCTCCTTTACTTATTAGATTTAAGTGGCAAAGGGGTATTCCTTCCACCTGATAATGTATATGGTTAACGTCTGTAGTTATAAGCGGTTAGTGTTGATTACAAAAAATAGAAAACTCTGTTTCTTGCATAGCAACGTTTACGCTACTATAGAATGACATTCCTTGGCATATTTTCCGTCTTGTTACTGGATGCAGTCCATCTGATGATAAGTGACTACTCCGGCCCATGGACCCCAGATAAGTTCAGTCTTACCTGAGCTTTTCCATAGATGCGTTGCTATTTCGGAGGACGAAGTTGGAACGCCTCGGATAAATATAGCAAGGCCTACTGAATGCGGTAAGCACTCTTATCGTACTCAGATCACGACACAGTATAGCTTATCATTGCTGTTATGTGGCAGAAATAGATGTGGCGGTGGTACCTCCGACGTCCGGTCACAAAGGGTTCTAAAGAAATATGCGCTCAAAATTAACTGTGATTATCTTACAACGATAATACCAGCGCGAAGGTTAATAAGCCACGTTTACGCGGTTTTATTAGTCCCTCAGGAATTGTGTGAAATTCTAGCCATTTTAACTCAATTCTCACGAGACGCAATCTTAGAAGAATGCAATTTTGTCTTAAGTCATCTATACGTTGCAGTTTTATAGAGTGGGGTGAATGCTTCATCCTATCAGCTACTTACATACCAAACGATTTTTTTTATAATATTTTAGTAGTAACGAACATGGAGTCTGAGTGATCACTGCCACTTATGGACTGTAAGCAACTTCATTTAGAACACACGCTTTCTACACTTTCTACACTCATAGCCCCACACTAGGATTTTCTCCCGTGTCGTGGGTGTCATGGACACACAAACACGAATACACAAACACCCAGAACCAGAACAGAAATCTAAACTCATCATTCATATTTCTGTCTGGCCGGGAAGCGAACCCGGGACCCACTGCGCGTTAGACCGGTATGGTGACCGCTCGACCACGCGGGTCGTCAATGTTTCTATTTGAAATCCATGTGAAAGTGAGCCGGTAACCAGATCCTTTGCAGCTTGAAGCTATTTCTAGCGTGAAGCAGTTTTTGCGTTTCGGTGCAAGAACTGCTTCACGCTAGAAATAGATGTTGTGGTCGTATCTCCCCGATCGAACTATGTTCATTCTACCTTACACTTTACAAGTACATATGAATACATAAAGAAATATGAAGAGAATCAAAAGATAAAGAGAGTAAGAGATAATGAATAACAAAACAAACACTTGAAAGCGCGGAACAAAAGAAATTTGCTTGGCAAACATTGTCAAAAATATCATTGACCTAAAATAAAAATAAAAGTAAATATTTAGGTAGGGTTATATTTACGTCGCCAGATGACAAAAATGTAGGTTAAGTGTTGAGCCAACGTGAGGTAGCTGCGATTTTTCAATAAAAATAAATAAAACAATAAATCACTTATCAGATATGTGGAAATGTCATTTCTTGGAGACTACAAAAAAATCTTTGACCGAGTTTTTGGGGATCTTATACAAAAGTTTCGCATTTATTTTGATTTAATAACATATTTAATTTGGGGTTGTATATGCACTTGTTTGCAAATAAACCCTTAAAAATTAAATGCTCCCTCGATAGCTAAAGTACTAAAGTCAATCCGTCATAGAATTTCAAAAGTAGGAGGATCCAAGCCGCGCAGTCTAAAAATCAGGCTCTTATGATTAGACTCGACCCTAACATTAGGATAATAATGGGTTAATGACCAATTACGACCAACGACGACCTGCGTGGCCGAGCAGTTGCCATACCTATCTAACGCGCAGTGGGTCCCGGGTTCGATTCCCGGCCAGACAAGCATCTGAATGATGAGTTTAGTTTTCTGTTCTGGGTCTGGGTGT
This sequence comes from Cecropterus toxeus, assembly GCA_018249875.1. Classification (NCBI taxonomy): domain Eukaryota; kingdom Metazoa; phylum Arthropoda; class Insecta; order Lepidoptera; family Hesperiidae; genus Cecropterus; species Cecropterus toxeus. The sequence goes on along the minus strand of DWNE01002103.1, from coordinate 15,467 downwards.
TTGTGTTTTCGTCTTTGTGTGACCATGACACCCACGACACAGGAGAAAATCCTAGTGTGGAGCTATGAGTGTAGAAAGCGTCTTTTTTAGATAAAAAAAACTGTAAAATTTTCTTCCAGGTGTTCTCAGACCTCGGGCTGGACGTGATCGACAGCGCCTTCGAGGGGTACAATGCCTGCGTTTTCGCATATGGACAAACCGGCAGCGGGAAGACGTTCACTATGATGGGATCACCGGTCAGTATGATAGAAGCGAGTAAGCTAATAAAACTGATAGAGTTCTAGCGTAAAATTACTCTTATTTAACCTTAAGATGATTTTGTGGTAAATATCCTAATGTTTCAAAGTATGAATATAAATATAAAAACGATCATAAAAACATACAAAGAAAAACGACAAACCCGCTGAGTTTCTAGTCGTGTTCCGATCCGGTGGTAGTGTAAGAAAAAAATATATTGTAAAGAACAATTTGTAAGTGCTCCCGTAGGCCTATCTATACTTCTATACTAATCTATACTTTCTATACTAATAGTATAAAGCAGTAGAGTTTGTTTGGTTAAACGCGCTAATCTCAGTAACTACTTGATCGAATTGAAAAATTATTTCTGTTTTGAATAGTACATTTATTATGGAAGGCTTAAGGCTATATAACATCTCACCATGTTTGTTTGTTTTTAATATATTGTTCTCTAATAAACGTGGGTAAAACAGCGTGGTACAGCTAGTGTAAAATAAAGCCAATTCATTTCATTTCATATTTTACTGTACATATAATTAACCAGAATGGAGGGCTCATAAAGTCTTTCCCAATCATACCTAGAAGAAGTTTCGAAATTCGGTGTAATTTTGTCAATAATCACATCGATAAGAATATTGTTTAAGAGGAAATTATCAAAATACGTGAGTATCATATCTGATAAGTGTTGACCGAAAATTTGAATCGATTTACCTACATTTTATCTAGATCTTCAACTTGCGCAATATTAAATAATGACACACACAGACAAGTATCAAATGTTATGAATTCTATGCAAACTAGAATAACTGGACATTTTCTCGATCTAGAATTCTAGATCCATAAAATATAATTTAAATTTATTTAATCTAAATCGATCGAATGAATCGTCAATTTACTTACAATTACAAACATTTTAATCAGAATTATCATAATAATATAACAAAGTAGTAAATTATGCGCCGGAGTATATATCTACACGTACACAGTAATTATCTTTGCGAAAAATTCAACTTGTTTGGCAAATTTTACAACCGGCGTAGAGCAGAGGTCACCTTGTCAGTCTAACGCACATAATATATGATTCTCGATGTTTCAGAAATTTATATGATGGATTTAGATCTTAGTTGTATGTTTGGGTATTTGGGTGTCCCTTGCTTCAATAACACGAGAATCATGTAGTTATCAAAGTAGAGAGCATTAATTATGTCGATATAATGCATAACAGCTTTGTGAAAGACGAAAAAACTAAAACACCGCCGCTCCGCTACACTTATTTCTTAAAGGTAGTGGAACAAATATGTCCCAACCGCTATACATAGTTTTGTGGTGTTTGGACTCTTTGTGATTTAACTTGTGAATCTCCAACGCTACACCTACGTTCTGGCCTGAAGGGTATAGCAAGGGAGACATACTCATCCGAGGGGGGATAAAAAAAAGATAGGATCCCTATTTGAACTTCTATAGTTGTAGAAATAAATTACTTATAGATGCCCATTGTCAACAATAACCCCAATCTTAAATTAAAAAACACGTACTTATAGTAACAATTTATATTTCTGTGTATATTAATGGTGAAATTGTACGTTATCAGGAGTGCCAAGGCCTAATCCCGCGTATCTGCCGGCAACTGTTCTCCCGCGTGGCGGCCGGCAAGGAGTCTGGCGCGTCGTACCGCACGGAGGTCAGCTACCTGGAGATATACAACGAGAGAGTGAAGGACCTGCTCGCGACTGACGCAGGGCACTCGCTCAGGGTCCGCGAGCACCCAAAGCTGGGACCCTACGTACAGGACCTGTCGAAGCATCTCGTGTCGGATTATGATGATATACAGGTTGGTAATGAGTTTTCTTCATAAATAATAATTATTTATTTATTTACTTAACAAGGTAGTTTATATTAGAAAGCGCACGGCTATTTCGTTACAAATAAACTTATGAAATAGCTATCCATATAAATTCATTAGAACAGTGCAGTGGATGGTGTTTTAGGTATTTTCTTGTACGGAAAGCTTCACGTCCACCTGTGGGATATAAAGATTCTTTGAAAATCTTTACCGTACTGCTACACGGCTATGTACAATCCGTCGTGGTAGTGAATATTGATAGGACTGAGTAACAATAATGTGAGACGAAGTTTTTATCCATTGAATATTTTAAAAATTCTTCATTGGCAGGTTACATTTAGTATTCAGTATAGTATAAGAAATGACTTTAAAAATCTGGTGCAAAGTTTAACTCTACTATTCAGACCAGAAAAATCTCTATAAATGTGTTAAAAAAAGCTGTTCTTTAAGTTTCTGGACCAAAATATCCCTCTATAGTTCTATGCCTGCTTTTTCCTTAAACTCTTCTTCTAATCGGTGTACCCTTCTCCAGGAATGCATGCACCGTGGCAACTTACACCGCACGACCGCGTCGACGCAGATGAATGACGTGTCTTCGCGGTCGCACGCGATCTTCACGATAACGTTCGTGCAGGCGAGCTACCTGCGGCACAACAACATGCCCAGCGAGACTGTATCCAAGGTCCACCTGGTGGATCTGGCTGGCAGGTAAGTGTTGACGTAGATAAATGCCTACAAAATTTGAGGGTTTCCTTCCATTTCTCTGATGATCTCATCTGATCTTGACTTGGTGACAATAGGACCAAGTTAGAAGTATACCGAAAAGAAGATTTTTTTTTTAATCAGAGCATAGTTGGTGGAAAAATTGATAAACATTATCGCTCCCCTCCTTTTTTCTGTTCATAAGCGCTATATTTCAAAATTATATAGCTTATATAATTATATAACCTATAGACACAAGTGTCAACTGAGACGATTCCAATGATACGTTATATGTTACAATGCGTGTTGACGCACACTCTACTGCCCAAACTGGTTGCAGTAGAGAGTGCCAAAGAAATTGACATTTTATTTATTTATTTATTTATAATAACAATAAACTTTATTTCAGACATGGTCCTTAGGTGTGTTAGTATTGACCACAAAAAAATTATAGATAAAAAGCGGACTTCATTCGTACATACAAACATACACTGGAAAAATATTACCCTTGTTCCGACGTTGACGGGTAAAACTAAACATGGTTTTCGTAACATATTTCTCGTGCTCCCTTAGTGAGCGGGCGGACGCGACGGGCGCGACGGGGCAGCGGCTGGTGGAGGGCGCGCACATCAACAAGTCGCTGGTGACGCTCGGCTCCGTCATCTCCGCGCTCGCCGAGTCCAGCCAGCCCGTTGAAAGTCTGTCATAAATATTATTATCGAAATTAATGACTTAATAATGCTTTCTACTGACATATACCAGGATCGAATTCCCTGTAGGTGTATTGAACACATACAATAATGAATTTAGTCGAAACCATAATGAAAATTATATTTATTTGTCAAGAATTTAATCCGAAGTTCTTTTAGTCTGAATAGAGAGAAAAAATCTATGGACGGCAGTGATCACGTAACGTAGATCTAACGTAGATCTTATACCACAACAGGTCAAAAAAACTGTATTGCAAAAAACGTTATCTAACACAACATTAAGTTTTATTGAAATAAGAGGTTACATAAAATCTTTATTATATATTTTCGGATTGTTGCTAAAATATTGAAATTATTTTTGTTCTCAGCTCGTACTCCAAAAGGCAAGAAGAATGTGTTCATTCCATACAGAGACTCTGTGCTAACTTGGCTGCTGAAAGACTCCCTAGGTGGGAATTCCAAAACTATTATGATTGCCGCAGTAAGTATACATACGTTGTTTATTTATTTTTTTATTATCAATCAATATTTAGTGTACCTGAGTAAACGGCCATTGCCGCCTATGGTGATAAAAAAACAGTCTTCCCTGAGGTTGGCCACAGATCCATTGCTACTCCTGAGGATTAAGGTTATCGGGACAAAATTAATTAATAACAATAGCGTTTAGCGCGTCGAGACAGGGTTATGCTACCTTTAAATAAGGCTATGTCGCATTTTTTAAAAGTAAAATTCATGTAATATTAGATCTTGTTAATAATAGAATCTTTCGATTTCTAATCTGTGATAGGCAGTTGATGGTTACCAAGAATCCTATAACAGTTTTAAACAATTGACATTGTAATTTGAAATTAGAAAAATATATTTTTGTTAATTACACTAGATTTCGCCAGCGGATTGCAACTACGGCGAGACGCTATCTACTCTTCGGTACGCGAACCGAGCGAAGAACATCATCAACAAGCCGACCATCAACGAGGACCCCAACGTGAAGCTCATCCGCGAGCTGCGCGAGGAGATCGACAAGCTGCGTGCTCAGATCGCGCACAACACGGTGCGTATGCTGGATACAACGCCATCTGTGTTAATTATTTTTAACTTAGTGACATTTTAATGATCTGTAGCGTGAAACCGAATTTGTGAACACAAATGATAACAAGGATCTTGCCATTTAAAAACAAAAACTGTTTTAGTTTATCGAAATGTTTGCATGTCCGTATCCGAAAGAAAATATATATGACTGTCTTGTAATATCTCCAGGACCCTATCGAAGCTGAGCCAGCTGTACTAGCGACACTGCAACGGAAGGAAGCTCAGGAGAAGGTGCTCACCGAGAAGTGGACAGAGAAGTGGCGGGAGACGCAGCAGATCCTGCAGGAGCAAAAGGCACTCGGGCTGAGGAAGAGCGGGCTCGGCGTCGTGCTGGACTCTGACATGCCGCATCTGGTCGGCATCGACGACAACCTGCTGTCCACCGGAGTCACGCTGTATCATCTCAAGGTAGTATTTTTGTTTTGTTTGGCACGTTTAGCTCTGTGCCTGTACCTGTAGAATAGAAGTTCTATCTGAAGTTAATTAAGTACAGATGCGTTGTTACTCGAGAGGACCAAGATGCTCGCCTTTTAAATGAGGCGAACGTCGTTGACGTTTTTTATTTTCGTAAATGATCCAATCGGCAACCATTCCTTTCGCAATAACTGAACAGTTATCGCGAATATATGCTTTCGCAATAACTGAACAGTTATTGCGAAAGGAATGGTTTAAAATATGCGTGGCGGTGGTACCTCCCCATCGAATCATATTCTTTCGAATCGTCCTATTTTATTGCAGTAAAATACGTACGTTTTTACTTGTTGTCGTCAGGAGGGCGAGACAGTGATAGGCAGCGAGGAGTACTCGCCGACGCCGGACATAGTGCTGAGCGGCGCGGGCGTGCTGCCGCTGCACTGCCGCGTGACGCTGCGCGACGGCGTGGCCACCGTGCGCCCCGCGCCCGCCGCGCAGTGCTGGCTCAACACCGTGCTGCTCGACAAGCCCGCTAAGCTCAGCCAGGGTGAGTGATACCTGCTCACTGCCGCTTATGGACATCTGTAAGCAACTTTATATGTTCTCTCTGAAGACGAACGTAGATGCGTTGCTACTCCCGAGGACTGAGATGGTCGCCTTATATATAAGTGAGCCGGCAACCACACCTTTCCAACGAAACGCAAAAACAGCTTCACGCTAAAATAGGTGTTATAGGTATATTAAGATTCTATATATCGATACATGTAATAAAAAAGAATGTTACGCGTGGATGTACCTTAATAATATATTTTTGAAGTATTTGGCTGACTGGAATGTTTAATGTTAATTTCTATGATTTTATAGCCATCTTTCTTCTGTGTATCTGTGTTTAAAATCGCATCAATCCAAAACGTGCGTAGCAACGAGGTGCACAGCTAACATAAAAATGTGGGAGTGATTGCCGTTTACTTTATACGATTCATGTGAACTACAGAGTTACCAGCATTAAAAAAACCCGTCACGGCAATCTATTTGCTTACTTCATTAGATTGACGACCCGCGTGGCGGAGCGGACACCATACCGGTCAGACGCGGTGGGTCCCGAGTTCAATCCCCGGACAGACAGAAGTGTGAATGATGTGTTTAGATTTCTGCTCTGGGTGTTTGTGTATTCGTCTTTGTGTGTCCATGGCACCCATGACTGTAGAAAGCGTTTATTAGCGGTCCCATTCACATGACCAGGTTGCATCCTCCTCCTGGGTCGCACGAACATGTTCCGCTACAACGATCCGGCGGAGGCGGCCAAGCTGCGGCAGGAGGGCGCCTCCGTCATGAACCTGTCGCGGCTCTCGCTGCTCTCCTGGTCCGCCACCGACCTTGCTGCGAGCACCGAGACCCTCAATGTCACTGCGCTCTCGTGAGTACAGCTACTGATTTAAATACTGATACTCTGTGATTTTTTTAACGAACATGTATTCAATAATATGGTTCGTAGAACGAGAAAGTATTTTTTCATTGTAAAGTGACATTGCTTTATGAAGCAACGATTGATTTGCTTCATAAAGCATCGTTAGAAGTTTCTTTTTTGTCTTTATTTAATGGTTTTTGTGTGATTTATTTGTTGATAATAAAATTAACTATTTTATTATATGTAATTAAAGATGTTTTAATGTTATCGAAATATAAATTTAAAATTAAATAAAAGTAACAGTGGGATTATACCCATACACACGCACACGCTCATGCTCGCTCAGTCACTCGCACACACGCTCTCACTTACATACACGCACAAACACAAATACATACACACACAAAAGCGCGCGCGCACACAAGTACAACTGATGATATCTGAAGCTTGAAATCGCCTCATCTATGGTCGGTGGCTATATCTGTAGGGACCTGGAGAGCGAGATCCGTTGCGGGCGGCTGGAGGAGCAGCGCGCGGAGCTGGAGCGCGAGCGGCAGCAGTTCTTGGCGCAGCTGCACGCGCAGGAGGAGCGCCAGCGCCGCTGGACCGCCGAGCGCGAGGAGCTGCTGCGCGCGCAGCGGAAGCTGGACGAGGTGAGCACACACATGTATGGATTTCGTGAACGCGGTACGGAATCGATCAGCTCTAGTGTTAAATTTACAGAAAAAAATATAACTTGGTGTCTAAGTTCTTACAATGTAAACGTTATTTGCAATCATATAGAATAGTAGAATGTTTTAATGAATAATGAATAGATAATGTATAGTGTATTGTAAATGACACATTCACCTGAGATGTTTTGGTATGGTTTAATGAAACAATGAACTGTAAATATTAAGTATTTTCATTTTAGATGATATTAAATCTTTATTTTAATATTTGAAACTTAATTAAAATTGCTTAAATACAATGTATAATGTTTTGTGTAGGATTTTATTTTCATATAGAATTATTACGAATGTTTTAGAATAAGATACAATTATTTTTGGTTATTGAATTGAATCGCTTATGTATTTTATGAAAAAGTAAAATTTCCTCGACACAGGAGCGCAGCGCGATGGAGAAGGAGTACGCGGCAGCGTGCCGGCGGCTGTCCGGCGACTGGCGGTCGCTGGAGCGCGGCTGGACGCTGCGGCGCCGGGCGCTGCGCGCGCGCCAGCGGGACCTCGCCGCGCGCCGCCAGCGACACGCCGCCGCCGCGCGCGCCGCGCACCACGCGGTGAGCCGCACGCGCCACACACACACACACACATCCTACACAGCAGTACGGTAGCAGTTGGATACATCCAAACTAAGATACACGCACACACACACACATCAGTCAGTAAACATACAGACCGGGATGTTATGAATACGAAATTTCGGATAAATACGGATATAGGAATAATATTATACAGGTTTTGGTTACGGACATGGATATGTAATGATTTCAGATTATCCAGATAATTTCTCAAAGACTCAAAGAATACATGAACATTTACATTTACAAAGTTTTCATAGTAAAATACGCCTGAAAGCTTCCAACTTTATTCTTTAATTTCGTCATTTAAAATTGATTAAGCTTTAAAAATTTGAAACATATCTGTTTAGCTACTGCATGTTAGTCGCTTTAGTTTTTCCCTTGCGTCCTTGTAAATATTATTAAAATTATTGAAATGAAAATAACTTTAGCATAATTAGCTTGCGTGCTAATCTAAACAGTATTGCAAATATAATAACAATTTTCACCTCAACGTCACAAAATTATATCTTAAATATTTATACGGTTGAAGTAAAATATAAATATTGATGTTTAATTTACAACTTTTTAAGGAAAAAATATTATTCAATGTTTACATAATAAAATTGATTACCATTATTTTATAGTTCTACAAGTAATATAAATAAAGTAATCAAAGTTTATTAAGTCAACGCCCTAATTAATACACAGTTAAAACAAATAAGCAGAATCAGCTTATCAATGTCAACAGTACTCTCCCTTCCTCGACTATGAAAACAATGCAATCTACAGAGTCATTGCACTAATGAAATTACTAAGATAATTGTAGATAATCCGAAGTTATTATCGAGAATTACGTGAGTTTATAAGTTGGTTTGTTGGATGTTTTTACTTAGTTACAGACTAGCCACTAATTTGTGACCAATTTCTGTTCAAGACCATTTTTATCTGGTGTTGATAACATGTTCGTTTGCTTCTATTTTATGAAAAAGCTGTTTTGTTTTTATTGTAACTGTAGTTTGTCATTTTTTTCAAGTATGAATGAATTAAATTGAAGTATCTATCAAATATTTACAAGCTTTAAAACTACATTTGATATTTTACATAAACCATAAAATTCTTCTTTCATTAAATTCAGTAGTTTTTCCAGTATAATATTGGAAACGTTTCGATAAACACCTTATGCGGCGTAAAATACTCTTAATTCTTGCGTAAAGTTGAACTTGTACTTATGAATGAAATTGTATATTCCATTTAGCATTCAATGTTATTTAGTGAGCACGTTGCTTTGTAATATAATAGTACTTACGCTATATATAATAACTTTAACGCTTACAAAGTCTCGAAATTCACGTACTCTATAAATAATTAATTACTTACACTTACAAAGTCTCGAAATTCGAGAACTCGTAGTACGACCTTAAAAAGCGTCGAGTTACGCGGTATACAATAAAACATTGTCTCACGGCGCACTTGCGTTTTCTACCGTAGTATAATGCATGCTTGTAATTCCTCAAACGCTGTCAATGTGCTTTTTTGACCGGCTTCCCATAGAAAAGAGGCCATTAGTGGTGTTCTGAATTTTGAGTTGTGTGTGACATTTGTGGTTCTAGGAGAAGCTTGCCAGAATTTAGTCACAGTGTGAAACCGTGTGTTTACGCACATATTACAATGGTAATGGATTTTTGGCATTGTATTAATATTGTGTGGTTTGTGCATCTTCGATAATAGTAGTTATAACTTTTTTCATTTATAGGAAATAACATTTTTTAATATTATATATTGATATTTTTAAAATAACTCCAACCGAGTTGCCATCAAAGTAATATTGTCTTCCATTAAGGTTAATTCTATTGTATCGAGCCAATAAAATGTCGTTAAAAAAAGACATAAGAAAAGGAAAAAAATAAGTAGTTCTATATATTATTTGTTTTACCATGAATCTATAAACCTTAGTATGGATTTTTGGATATTGAGTAATTTAAGACTATAGTAATAAATGTAGCGACACTCTACTAATCATGTAAAGAGTCAAAGTTACTCTCTACTGATTAGCAAGAAAAGAGAGTAGTGGACTTTAAGAACTCAATAAATTGTTCATTGATATGTATTCCGCATTCTTGTAAATCCACTAGCATTAACTTACGATTTACAATGTATTAATAATGAAAAATACTCCACTAATCTGCTTTGAAGCAGCGTGGTGTAACTCCATGCCTCTCAGAGTTGTGGGAAGAAACCCTTGCCCAGCACTAAGACAATAGAACCAAAATCTTAAGCCACAGAAGACTAAACACCAACTCAAAATTCAGATCGCTCGTTTCATTTTTTTTTCTTTTACGTTGCTGCTCCCGTCCTGTAGATTGACAAAGAGGAACAGCAGATAGCGCAGATTCAGACCAAGCTCGGGGCGAAGAGGGACGAGCTGGACGGATACGTCAGAGACTCCGTACGGGAGTTGGTCGCGCAGGGCTATCAACTGGACGAGGTCAGTCGGATGAATGTTGTTTTATTATTTTGTTATGAAAACGCATGTTTTACTGTTGTTGATGTGTCCTACAATTTTTGCATTTCCTAAAATTGGCCTTATCTTAACGAATAGAAAAAAATATGTAAAAAAAAAACAATTATATTGATGTTTAATCAAGTTGATTTTCAGTAACGAAGTTTGAATTGTGGGACACGTTTTTTTTTAAATCGAGCAATTGCTTTCATTTGTTTTTAAATCTCTATAGTAATTAAGCAGTACATTTACATTAAATGTCAATTGTATGATATAAATAGAATAACAACAATATAAAAAAAAAGTACTCTTGGTTTGTATGAATATCTGTAGTTTTATTCTATGGACAGTCTATGATATTTTTTGTATTGTCTGTGGTCTAGAATACAATGTGAATGTTTTCCCTGAATACATCTTACTTATGCGATTACTGTTAAAATCTAATCGTATAATTTCAGATACTTTATCTCATCCTCTTATATACATTATGATTTAATACGACTTATATTAATCTCGTGACTTTCCAGCTAGTAAATAAATGTTTTTATTTTGTGCGCAGAGCCAGTCCCCGAGTCCAGAAAGTCCGGAGACGGAGACGTCGACGGAGTCGCTGATGCACCTCCTCCAGCAGTGCGAGCCCAACACCGCCAACAGCATCAAGGAAACTATCGAGAGGCATGTGAGTACTGACACTATTGTATATTGAAATTGAAATCTCACAAAATCTCGTGAGATTTATTTTTGTATGATGGACATCTGAAAGCAACTATATATACGTTGCTGTTCTCGAACATTAAGATGGTCACCTCGTTTGAACGTTAGCCACTTTAAAAATAGGTATTGCGGCAGTACCTCCCCCGTCGCTCCATACTCATTTTGTTTTATGTAAAATTTTATTTACATTTATTTTTTAATGCGTTACTTAATTTGATTTTTAAATCACATTTAGATAGTTGTATAAAACTCAAACGTAGTTTAGTAATCAATTGAGATTTATATTTTAATATTCTCTATAAGTTTAATTTGCTATGTTTTTCGTTTTCTTGCTCTGTTTTTTTTTCCTAATACACGGAGCAAGCGAATAGATATTTAATATAGTTTTGTTTATAAAATAATTGTTTCCGATTGTGACAGAAAAAGGAGGTGGAGACGCTGGAGCAGGAGCTGCAGACGCGCGTGGCGAGCGTGGCGGCGCACCGCGTGAAGGTGGAGCGGCTGCAGGCGCAGCTCGCGCTGCTGCAGGCGCGCCAGCGCGGCCTGCGACACGCGCTCGCCGACGCCGGTGCGTGCCTGCGCTCACCACGCCGCCTCTACCACCACCAAACCAAACCACGCCATCACCTATATCTTATTAACACCTTTACAACATTATGTCGCTGCAATCAACACTAAATATAGTTATAACATGTTAACTATACAACCACCATCATTTTTTTTTCTCATAAATCGAACCATACCACCAGTGGTTATATTCACTCACATTTAATTTTTCTTTCTTCTTGAGGCTCAAGACTTTCCTGAAATTGTTGGCGCAAGTAAAGAAAGTCCACTAATAGTTTATCCTGTTAACAGACGATGAAAGTGACACGTCGCCGCCAGAGGGCGTGAAGCGCTGCAAGTCGGAGCTAGTGTTACGGCCGCACGAGGACCCTCCCGAGCCGCTGTCCGCCGACGAGAGGGAACACTTCCGCGCCAAGAGACTCAGGTGAGGGCTACAATATACAACAGTGATATTCCCGCTAAATCCGCATTAAAATAGTGCTTAGCAGTTATACGGAGAAAGGGAGTCAGTTTATTGGAGACATCAAGATCATGAAACACATTCTTGAATGTGTGTATACATACGGTTTTATTTATCTTATAAGTACGAATAGCCGTAGTAAAGGAGCATGTAGTCGACCTAATGATAAGTGGTCATTGCCGCGCGCGAACATTTGACTATCACAGATATAGTTTAACTACAACTGAGGTCGATATATATCAACCACATATGCGTTACTACCCTTCCGGTATTCCTTTACTATACCATCCAATACAGCACTGCTTGAAACTGCTGTTATTAGACAAAAACAAGGATATGAAGGAAATGCTGGTGAGTCGTTTTTATAGTATTTAATTTGTGGATGCTGATTTAATAAAATTGTTTTTTTTTTACAGCCTAAGCTTAAGCCTGGATCCGCTACCATCACCGAACTCCACCCTGAACACGGAGGACACGTTCCACACAGCCACGTCTTCCCCGAAAGCCTTCCCATCAGAGTCTTCCGTCCCAACGCCTTCCACCACCACGCCGTCAGCGGCGCCCGACAGCGAGGATAGGGCTCCACTACCCAAGTTCAAGCTAGGACCGTCGGCTGACGACAGCGATGATATGTCCAGCACAGAAGATTATCATAAGGTAAATGTAAAAGCGTTGCTTTGATATTTCTTTTCACTGCACGAAGCTCTGATGAGTGTGTGGTAGTTAAAAAGAGTACATCTTCCATAAAACATGTTTTTATTAGTATTATTGTATGGGACGAAAGTAAATCAAAATATACAAATAGCAAAAATTAAATTACTCAATTATTTCAATATTTAATTATTATTGTACTAGTTTATTATTGTTAAATATAGGAAACTATCATTTGCTTACATTTTGAATACCTAATAGAGAAAGAGATTATAATCTGATTAAGTTTCATTATTCACTACATACACGCTCAGAGAAAAAATAATTTGTATGTAACCACCTATATTTTTCTCTGGCTTAACAATGCAATCAGGAATAATAACATAACGAATAATTGTTCATAACTTTGGTATTTAGTCAAAACTATTTTTTTAGCTATTACGGGAAGTGTAGATGACGCCACATGACATTGAATATACAAACTATACAAATAATGATGTATCTAATTATATTTCAGCCACGGATAGTTGAGGGACAGTCATCAAGTTCGGTGGAAAGGTCGCCAGAGGAAAGACACCAGCGAGCGAAATACAGACGACGGATAGGAGGTAATATTCCCCATATTTATTAATGTTATTATAATTCAAAATAATTCATCAAGTCGGAATTCTGTATATTCTTGGTGTTTTTTTGTAGTATTTTTGGGGTAGGGATCCAGTTTCAGGACTATTAAAAGATAATTTACATTAACACTACTTATAGTGCTTAAAATAAATAAATCCAGGACGCTAGAACTATACATGAAACGACCCGTGTGTCACTCAATGGTTTCGGGTACGATTCCTGGCCAGTTAGATAACGAAATCATGTATGAAGAAAGATTTTAGTGTGAAGCTATGAGTGGAGACAGAGTTTTTTTTTTATTATTATGAATGTATGTTAACTTGCAGGCGAGGGCAAGTCCCGGCGGCAGGTGACGGAGGCGGAGGCGCTGCGCGCCATGCAGCGGCTGTGCTCGCGGATCGCCTCGCAGAAGATGCTCGTCATCTCCTCGCTCGAGAACGACTGCTCCAAGGAGGAGCTCAACCGACAGATTGCGGTCAGGGGACACCACAGTATATTAGCACTTCCCGATCGTTAATCTACTAACGAATGATCGGACTCTCTGTTGAAAAAAAGCCTATAAAACATGTGATATATTTTACAGGAAACAAAATGAAAATAATTCATGCGAATTGTAAAAATTAAATGCTGTAAATATTGTACTATGTAAAAAATCATTTTGGAATTAGCGGGGTAAAATAAAACGTTTATTTGTTGTTCATGACATATCTACTCGTATTTAATGTACGGATTTAACGTATTAAATGAATGCTTCGCTAAGAAGATATTCCTTTAGACATTATTCATATTGACTCGCTGTCTTATCAGCTAAAAAATGGTAATGTATTTTTTTGTATAATACATACAGGTTATTATTACACATTATACATACCTACAGGTTCTCCAAGAGTTACAAAAGAAGTACGTGCGCCTGGAGATGGCGCTGCAGTACTCGTTCTTCGACAACCAGCCCAGCCGGCGGACCATCATGGTGACGCCCATACAGGAGACGCCCTCGCTGACCCTCAGCGAGAGCGACATGCACGTCGAGAAGGCCGAGAACGATCACGCCGAGAACACGCAGAACGGGTACTTTGAGGATCCTCTGTTGAATAGGTAAGTGTTGTTGTTTGGTTAGATGGTCTATGATTGTTGTTTTGATAAATTTACGTAACATTCAGTTGATATAATACACTAATAAGGTCAACTGATAAGAAATTCATTTTTTTATGTACGACACGAACTTGATGAGTTTTCATTTTACATACGTTTTTTGTGCACCATCTTTCACCAGTTTCTTTCTAATGAAACTTTCATTTCGACTCCCTGACTCGACTTGGACTCCTGCGTTTTACAATTTTTTATGTACACGCATTCAGCAGTAGTCTAAGGTCTATTGCCGGACACATGCTTCTCCTAAATATGGTTTTTGACTATAATGATCGCGCCAGGCATTCCATTGGTGATTGCAGTGGGGGTTAATGGCAAAGGAATACGTGTGTCTATCTCCTATATTTAATGCCTATAGAAATTAATCTCTTACAATATCCATGAGAAAAGGAGAATGGTGCGATTCAAGCCGGACACCTTACGGCAGTTTCTGAAGTCTACATATAAATGCACAGGTTAAAAGAGAACGAAGTGGAGGCGTCCGACAACGTGTCGACGTCGAACGACGAGCTGCCGTCGGAGTCGTGGGCGGACCCGCTGCGGGCGTTGGCGCGCTCGCCCAGCACCGACAGCGACGCGCACCGCCTCTGCGACCACGAACACCATCCGCATGCAAGGATCGAGATGCCGTTGGAGATACCGGTTGGTTTTCTAGAATATTATCGATGCTGTTGTACAAGAACTGTTTTTGTCCAACGTCAGTACCTAACTCAATCAGCCTTTTTATATAATAAAGTCAACAAAAAAGTCAATATCTGTAAGCTATGTCCAAGAACCTTAAAGAGATGTCTACTAGATTGGATTAAAACACTGAATTACAGTGAAACTGAAGCTCTCTTAAACCACATAAAATAGGAAACGATTAAAAGCTTAATATCGATTGACACTTTTTATATACAGATGAAAGCACACACACAAACGCACACACACACGCACGCACTCACGCACACGCACGCACGCACTCACGCACTCACACACATATACACATACACGTGTTCAACTAATCAGTCACAAATTCATTTTTCATTACTTATTTGAGATTTTTTTTTATAAATATGAAGTAGCAAACGAGCAGGCAGCCCACCTGATGGTAAGTGGTTACTGCCGCCCATGGACA
>DWNE01002102.1:0-19785 GCA_018249875.1 Cecropterus toxeus | reverse complement strand
CATATTTCTGTCTGGCCGGGAATCGAACCCGGGACCCATTGCGCGTCAGACCGGTATGGTGACCGCTCGACCACGCGCGTCGTCAATTAAATAATGAATCTAGTACTGTAATTTGAATTACTAGCTTGATCCCTCGATTATCCTACTAGAATTATGTGCTGTGTAGTGTAATTTATCTTGCAGCACTTGTTTATTTCTATTTGTAGGATCGATCGATCTTTTTTATATGAAGCCAAACGCAAAAAGAGCTCGAAGAAATCTTCAGTACCAACATGAATAAGGCAAAAACTTATCACGGTTTTCTGTTCACATACTTTAAACTTTAGACATCGTATTGCATGTTTAAATTTAAAACGTATCATATTCCTTGTTTCAAAATTCAGACACATATTTTCGAATGTTGTAAGTACGACCATAAATAATAAAGCGTACTTTTTACCCGACTGCATCAGAAGGAGGGTAATGTTTTTTGAGCGTATTCATGTATATGTTTGTATGTTTTCATTTCTTTGGCACGCGCTACAGCCCAAACGGCTTGTCGGTTTGTAATGACATATCATTAGAATCGTCTCAGTTTGGAGAGACATAAGCTGGCTATGTAATGTTTTAAATAGCTCCAGCAAAAAGAGGAAAAATGGGGGGAGGGGAAGTGACTCTTTTATTATTACAACATACTTTTAATTATTTTGACGAAAACTCATCTAAAGTGTTAAATGAAATAATTCATTATTAACAAAAATAGTTTTAGCAGTTCAGTCGGGTTCTTGACTTTTTGTTTGAATATTTCTAAAAGTGTTACTAGTTTCTGTCAGAAACTTTCTGTTACTACTGCTCTTGGCCAGTTCGTAACGACGTTATTTCTAGTTAGTATATTCGACACGATCGCAAGATTAATGTCAAAATTGATTATCTAGCATGCGCTTACGGATTTAAGTTATTAATTCTATTCAACCTATTGGTCTCTTCACAATGATTTAATCTCAGGATTAATGAGGACGACTAATCACGATAAGCGTGGGAATATTAATAAGGACTTGAAGGAGAACTTTATTATTATTTAGTTTACTCTCACACTATGACGACACAAGATCTTTTGAGCTCTATTTTTAGCTTCGATTTATATATCAAGCTATAAAGCACCCACGTGAAAAGAACTTTATTTAGGTTTCCAAAGAAATCACAGGTATAAAAATATATCTATACTGTAAATTGTATTTCTATTTGGCCAGGTAGAACCAGTGTAGTTTGACCTGGGCGGTACCACCGCCACTCCTATTTCTAGCGTGACGCATTTTTTGTGTTTTTTTAAGGATGTGGTTGTCGGTTTACCTATATATGAGGCGACCATCTCTGTCCTCGCAAGAAGCAATGCATCTGGATCGACTTCATATAGAACCCCTGTTCTATATGAAGTTGCTTACATATGTCCATGGGCGGCAGTAACCACTTACCATTAGGCCTGCATCGTTTGCTACTTCAATGCTATTGATTCTGTTAGATTAGGCTTGCTTGCAAAGGTGAACATTATTAATGAACATTAGATAAAAACTTAAAATGAACATCTATTTCCTAACTGTATTAGTAAATAGATGTTAATTTTAACAATTCGTTTAAAAGCTAAACCAATAACTTTGGAGTACATTATTGTTTCCGAAGTTTAATTTCGCATACAACTGATCTCATTAGCGATAATGTTGTTTACACAGTTGTTGCTTATCTATTTGTTCCGTTACAAAAACATCTCAGACGTCGGCTGATTTGGAGTCCCAATAATAAAAAACAGTGTTGTCAGTTTATCTGCTACAAAACTAAAGGAAAAAAATAATAATTAGAGACTACAGATAATTTAGAAATTATAGAATATATAATGGTGAAGAAAATATTACAAAAACGTGGCTGAGAGTTTTCAAAAATATTTAAATGTCGCATAAACTAGGCCTGAATTACTATTTTTTAAGTTTACTTGAGTTATGTTTAATCTTCGTAGATTAACTACGCGAGGATTCGCATCTTCGCGTAGTGATTTGTTAAAATAAGACGGTCTACCCTGAACTCTACCAACGAAGACATAGTTGTATTATTCTCATATATGTTCTTTTTTACGAATGCTTGAATACCTCTTATTAAGATACTGTTATATTCATATCCATAGTAATCAATAGTTGCCTTTCTTGAAATTCCTTCGTCTGCCGCAAATTCTGTTATGTTATGCAATTTATTCGCAATACTGGCGATAGGTATCGAGCTATTCCTGTACAAGTTTTGCATTTTACATAGCACACGCAAGCGCCCGGTTATCTCCAGACTCACGCCTACGACACTGCTCTTGTGAATAAATTATGAATATTATTCATTAAACTTAATATATTGCAGGGATAGTTTGTTGCTTATCGAATGCTAGAAATAGCTATTGCATTTTTTGCTTTCCGGAGTAATACAACTAACTTGTCCAAAGTAGTTTATAATTCTTTGCTAATTACGCAATATTTATCATTTATTGTTGCAAAAAAATTGTACAGGTAATTAAAAATAGCTTATCAATCTTTAATAAAAAAATCTTAGAGTATTGTTTGAATTATTCATAAATAATTTAATAGTAGGTAAACACACCCGATAATCAAACTTTATGATTTAGCAGAACGGATTATCCCATAATAATCCATTTTAATAGTAAGTTACATTGTAACTGCTGTCAAAGTCGCGCTCGTAACTTTAACATAAGGAATATTCCCACTACCGAAGTGTTTGTACTAGATTTGCATTTTACTTATTGCAATCGCAGGATTCCAGCCCTCTTGTCTTAACTTATGCCTAAGAGCGCGGTGTTTATGCTCCATCAGATAATTTAAATTTGTAGTAATTCAAAAAGGAAGGAAAAAAGCGATTAACAATTGACGAGCAAAATAACGGTCAGACTGACGGATGCATGGACGAACGGACGGACGAGCGGACGAAAGGATGGCGGTCGGACGTACGAACGGACGAACCAATGGTTAAACTAACATACGGAAGAACAAACGAACGCACGTGTACGTTTACAAATATATTGAAAATCGTATTTTAAGTTACGTGCAAATAAATAAGCACATAAGAAGCAGTTTCATTAAAATCACGGACAAACTTATTCTGCAGTTTGCAAAATAGTCGTTACATATATAAATGAAAACGAACCTATACGAAGTTCGTGTTTTACTTATTGCACGAAACGCGGGCGAAGAGCCGGTTATCTCGTCCTGCCTCACGCCTACAAGGCGACACTGACTCCTCGCACGGATAAATAACATCATTCGTTAAAACTTAATTGCTCACGTAATTGCTGCTTTTAATTGAAAATCAAATTACCAGAGTAGTCGTGCAGACGTGTATGTGAAGGAACATTGTGCTTAATGGGAACGTCATTTGCAGTTATGTTTATACGAGTTTTGTAAACGATGCTTATTTATCGTTCAATTTTAGGACGGCTTTTCTATACAAGTATGGTCGTAAAGTAATATTTACGCTATTGAGGCGATAATGCATAAATGATATCCATACATCCTGTTTAAGCTTTTGTGGCATACTTAGACTTTCTTATTAACAATAAATTACCTCTTCCAACTGCCAACTATTTTTAGTTAGAACTTGTACTCAAAGGTGATTCTTGACTGACGACGTAACGGCATTATGGATGATGCATCTACAAAACAGCTATAATTAGCATGAAAAAGTAGATCCTGAAATATTTACGACGAGTTACTAACATGTCAATGCTTACTAAATAAGATGAGGAATCCTACTGCAGACTTCCTTAATAAATAAGTTAACACGATTATGCTCTCAGTCGGTATAAAATCGTCTTCAAAGGATTATTTATCAAAGTTGAACATTAACAATAAATCATTTATCATACCAGAATGATCCGGTCGTGTCCAAGTCATTTGCTTCTATGCAGATGTAATGAGATTTTATATTCGGATGTTTATCTATTCTAAGGGTACATAAATGTTCTGTCAGTCGTATTTAATCATTGCCAGCTAGTAATATTTCATAGGGTGACAAGTTTGGCGATAAATTCGAACAGAGTAGCGGGCAACCAACTCTGGTATAAGATTACAATCTCAGGTCGTGACTATAAGTAAGCCTTTCGCTAATAGAAAATCACAATTCCTGTACAGTATTGCAGCTAGGTCGTAAAGTTTTAGTTATATCTTCATTTCACGTGTTCTTTTTGCTAGGAAAGCGGATTGATATGATGGAAAGATTGTAGGTATGATGTTTCTTGCTTTGTAATTACGTTTCTTTCAAAATAATAATAATAATAAACAGAAGATTTCACAGATATACATTGAGATTCAAATTTACAAATTAACAGGAAATTCCTTTACATACTAAACTGACCATATTCGTTACATTAGATATTACCCAACGAAGATATGATTTTTCCTAGGATTTTGCAGATATTTATGTCCTAAGTATTAGGTTACAAAACAATAGTTTCATGCAAATTGTTGGTTGCCCACAAGTGGTTAGTTCCCGTTATGTGATCGAGGTTGTTCTTAACTTTAAGGACACTTGCTTCGTAAAATAGTTCCCAGTATTTTTGCTAAACTTGTGATAAAACTTTCAATCTAAAAAAAAATATTTTCATGTTTTAAAATAAATATATGCAAACGTGGATTTATCACGCTATTTTATACTACGATTCTTTGTTGTACTCTCAAAAATATAGAATTAACTATTATGAAGAAAACTTCATAGAAATATCATTGTACCAATTGCACCTATTATTACCAATTATTGATTTGTGTAATCGTAAGTAGACTTTAGTATTATAATAGCCTTAATTAAAATTCAACCTCGGCTTATAAGGCCTATATTTGACTAAAACAAAGGTGTGATTATTTGTTTTACTAACAGCGTAAGGTATACAGCTAACAGATCTTTATAATGATTCAAAGGCGTAAACTACCAACGCATATTTGATTACCAAAATGAATTATACCACCCAACGTCCATTGGACATTAATTGGACAATAATGGTGATAACTGGTCACAATAAGCGTTACTTCTTAAGTAGGAACATTATCTCATTACAAGCCAGATGCCTCCCGTCACACATACCGATTAGCGCTAATAGGTCGTTGATATACAAGTGTCACTCTTCGGGTCTATCTCCGCTACTTGTCATCGCTATCTCTTCTGAGTAGAGAAAAAGGAAATATCCACTTGTGTTTGTATAAAATGTTAAGCTTCGGGGAACTGCTGAAGTGAACGTAATGAGGGCGTTGGAAGAATTTTTTAGAGGATTGATTTCTCTGCGTTGATTGACTTTTTTAAATGTGAATTATTTCCATTAAGTTATTAATTGCTTAATTAAACATTTTGATGTTCTGCTTACCATGATTGGTTTCTTACGGATTGCGGAACTTCTGTGTCCGAAACTGACACATCCCTGTCCGACACGGAAGAAACAGAATTTACAAAAATAAACTACATTTGTCGTCGTTTGCTGCCTAATATTGTAAATATAAAATATATAATAATTTAATTAAAAATATGATAATTTATACTAGTTACATATTTTTATTTAAATAAATAATATTTCATTATAGTAGTAGGTACTTGTTTTTATTAAGCAATCGGTTTTAGTTGTTCCTTTTTTAAGAATTTATTAATGTTACGTTAACGTTATTTACAGTAAAATAGAATTAAATAACAAATCAGTGTTGAATTGTTTAAATGTTGTTCTCGCCCCGTAAGGAAGGCGTCGATCGGAATTTGTGATTTCAAGAAATCGTTAGTATGTTAAACAGCGTTGGATATATATGTTTATTGAGTGAAACCAGTTTCGGTGCGAGTACGTGGGCGTACGAATGCACTGCAGTCCACTGCAATGCAACAAGGAATGAAATTCTAAATGAGTGTTGTGCTTATTTTACAGCCAGCTTTATCGCCGGTTTATTTTTCAAATGTACCTGTATCGCCTCTTTACTGCCGGGATTAATGTTGAACGCCTCGCAATTTTGTATCGTAATTCCTATCTGGATTTTTGAGCGTGCGTTAATGCGATACGAGTTGAGTACTTATCACCCTTTTTAATTATTAATTATATGATATGTATTTTTTTTATTAATATAAAACCTATTTTCTGTGATCATGATTATGATAATTTGACATTATTTTTGATATATGTATTAGGTTTATTGTTCCATGTTAATATGATCATACATTAAAAGACAAAATCTGTTCAAATAAGTATAACAGCTATGTGTCAGCGAGAAGATGAACCTGAATTGGATAACGCAAATCATTTACAGGTAACTTAGCTTTCGGTTACGCCAATGTTACAGGGCGTTATTTAAGTACTACTAAATCCTATATGAGAATTTATAAATTTTCTTCCTCCACATATAAGTCCTTTTACATTTCCTAGAAAATTGTTTAAGCAATTTCATGTTTTGATCATTTTTTATTTAGTTTTCTCCTTTCGACAACAAATTAAAGTGTTTACCAAAACATTCCAAACATCACAAATGGAACTTCTCAGGTGTAGAGACGCAAGTTTTAATTAATTATAATTAAAATTAAATGTACATGTTACATGTTTTGTAACTATTAAACTAAATAGAGCTAATTTATACAAATTGCACAACAACTATGCAACACATTTTAATGTAGGTAGCAATGCAGGTAGTTTAAACTGTGTAGGTATCCAGGTAAAACTAATTTCACGGACTGTGTTGCAGGTGTGTTGGTTTTTGAACATTTCCAATGCAACTCTAAAACAAATGCAAATCATTTCCCAACGGAGCTATATCAGATATTTATATTTTATATCTTTATATTATTGTTTTTGGTTATTTTATTTTATTTGTATTAAACGTATATTATGTGCGCCAGCAAGCTTTTAACAGTTTAACTTTTAACTTAACATACCAAGTTTTTGCGAAATGCCATTATTATCATTTGGTCACATTTATTATTATTTGGTTTTCACATTTCACAAATCATAACATCAACTTTTGATTGAGACTATTTATTTTACGAGGATTGATTTTCTTCTAAATAATATTAGGGATCTTGTTCTATATGTTCTATAAATATGTGTAACAACTATAACTTAACTCTAGTGTTTAACTTTAGTTTTCTCTAATTTATCTAGGTTTATCTAGGTTATCTAATAAGTATCTTCTAATCTCATTACTGGAATTTTTATTTGTCTTCTTGCAGAAGAAGAAACATTTAATTCACCACCCTGGCTAAGTTTAAATTAGTCGATTTCATGTATATCTTGGAAAGCTCGTTGAAAAGCCATGTAAATTCTCTACTGTTTTTGACTCCGGAACCAGTTTCAAACGATCCCAACCAGTCGTTTCTGTAAATGGTCGTCAGAAACAGCAGAAAATACCTTTTGTAGATATTTTCAGAAAAGTTAGGAAACAAAGGATAACCGTGCAGCATTATGAAACAAAGGATATTCACAGTAAAGTCGGAAAGTTATGTGTTATTTTTGCACGAACAACCAACATCATTTTCGCACCATTTCTTTTCCAGAAATTTCGATTATAAAACAATAGTGTAATGTTTTGAATTTTTCATTCAGCTGATACCTTTTTGTTAGTAGTTACTTTGTATGAATGAGGAAATAAAAATATAAAAGAAAAACAACTCTTTGTAGTACACAAAGATATACTGTAATTAATGAATCACTTTTTAAGTGGAGATCGGCACCTTTTTGAGACACAGGATTCTTGATGGATTAGTTTTGTTATAATATGGAAGTAGCAAATGAGCATTCAGTCCATCTAATGGTAAGTGGTCACTGCAGTTTGTGAACTGTAATCAACCTCAGATTTAAAATATAAACGCTTTTATTCTCATAGCCCCCACAGTAGGGTTTTCCCCATTATTGGGTGCCATGAGCATACAAAGACGAATACACAAATACACAAACCCAGATCAGAAATCTAAACTCACCATTCAAATTTCTGTCGGGCCGAGGATCGAACCCGTTGAGTCGGGTCACCATATCAGATAAGATCCTGGGGTTAGCCACAGACGCGTTGCTACCGCTGGGGACTGAGTTGGAACGCCTCGGATAAGTTTGTCTCCCTTAAAGCAAATTGCTGTTTGAAAATTAGTTTGAGCTGCACCGTTCTTCCTACTTGAACGATAAAAGTTTTCAATAAAATCAAGAGATAAAGTTTCACTGCATAAATAAACACATGCTTATTTGTAACAAACGAAACAAACATGCGATTTTATGAGAGCCCCGATTTCTTTTACTAAACCGCATAACTTCTTTTTTATAGTCACCCAAACAAAGGTTACTATTCAGTTTATGACGTTTTAGAGTAAACAAAAAACTGAGTTAAATATAGGGAACATGTTTGCTAGTTCAGTTTCGTTTGGAAGAGGGAGGGCTGCCACCCCAAAGATTCTGCGCCCCCGTCTCTGGCATAACAATAGTTCACACGAAATAATCGATAACACCCATAGCAGTTGAGAACCGAGACCCCCTTTTGGCCATTTCGAATGAGTACTTAAGCAAGCATTATAGTATTATCATTTTTTTTCTGGTTCATCAAAATACAGCTACAATTAACGTAAGATTAATATTTTAGATACCGTAGTTTTCGACAGTGCTTACGAAGCCTCAGCTACACTTAAATTTGCATAAAAACAGTATAAGGAGATGTATCCTGGAGACTAAGATTTATGTAGATCCATCCCAGAATTCTCTCCCAAAATCATAAAATTTGTTACTACGATCTGAAGATTCTCAATATCCTTTTTGGGCGTTCTTATAGCTATTCATGGTAGGGATGTCTGTCCAATTGTTCATTCTTTATCAATCGAACTTATCGTAACTCGAAGAATTGCCCAATTTTCGGGCATTCGATTTCGTGCAATCGGTGTACGTATTAAGGTTCATTTTAGATTTAAGGCAGCGAAAAGAAATTCTTCGCTTTGGATTTTTTTACAGATGACCATAGACTACAACGACATGTATTAACTAAAATTAAATCAAGTAAAGTATTAAAAATAATTGATCTTATCTCTGGAAGTACGTAAATATGTATAAAAAAATAAATTTAATGCTACCTACCTTTATGTGATGGAAATCAAATGGTACTTAGTAGCAGGTAATTCTATTCAGAAAAGTCAGGGTGTTCCAATAAAAGCTTGCAAAATTCAAATATTCCATTTGAGAAACGAATAAAAATTTAGCTTCGTCTTGCTCGAGGGTCAAAAAGCAGAGGGGAGCGAGTGATAAATCTGACTTAGTGTCGTGAGTCCGCAGTTCCAGTACAGGTATGGGGACTTGCCTAATGAAAATGTATGGGAAAAGCGTCGCTTTTCGGATTTTGTTCGAGCCATTTGGACATTTAACTGTTTGAAGGCTATGTTATTTACAGCTGTGTAGCCAACATTGGCTTTACGACCCGCGTGGCCGAGCGGTCTCCATACCGGACACGCAGTGGGTTCCGGGTTCGATCCCAGGCCAGACAAACAATGATGAGTTTAGATCATGTTTTGGGTCTGGGTGTTTGTTTATTAGTTTTTGTGTGTCTATGGTGCCTATGACTCAGGAAAAATTCCTAATATGGGGCTATGAGTGTAGAAAGCGATTTTTTTCCACAGTATCTTTGGAACCTCAAACTTCCATTTAGTTTACTGTCCGCGTGAAACATTGGTGAACGCTTTAGATCCCTTTTTGTTTTCTGAACCTTTTTCCTTTAATGAAACGTGCAGACGGCGAGTTGTATAAGTGTCGAACTTTTTTGTAAGTACAAAACTTTGAGGTTATCGCCAAACTTCCTTTTCAATTAATTTCTCGTTCATTTTAAGTTTATACGTGACTACTTTCGCGTTCGTAGCTTCACCCGAATTCACAAAAATGTAAATAATGCAGATTTCTGCAAGGTTGAGGAACTTCGAGTGTGTTCGATAGATAAATTGGAGGTCGCTAGCGGCTACATCTTATACGTGCTTCCGTGCTCCGAACGGTTAAGCCGTGAGCCCTTTTTGATAATAGACTTGAATTTGAATTTTTATTATTGATTAAATAGGGCGAAATTGCATCCGTTAAACTATTTCAGAGGGTCCAAAATTGTTTAAAACATACATTTATCATATAATTCATCACTGCATCCGAATATATTGCGGGTATGTGATGCAATTTATGATTACAATTTTCGAGAATAAAATATTTAAAATCAATAAATGGTGATTTATGGGGCACAGCGTTGAAAGGAATATTTCCCACATAGCTGAAAGGTGACAGTGCGAATTCTTTCCCAATTGGAATTTCACACAAAGGACTTAATAACACTGCTAACGGAACCAGCATAATGAAAGAGGATTTCGCTTTGCAACGTTTGCCACAAGTTAAAGGCGGTAATGTGATTACTTAATCAAGTGTTAGTTTAGTTAATATTTTTGTTTTTTTTTTTAACTGGCTTCAAAAAGGAGCGGTTGTCAATTCGGTTGAATTTTTATCTATTCTCTTAAAGACTGTTTTTCATTTTCATTTCTAAATTTCATATTACAGTTGATCCATATGAATATCTACAAAACATAACTTGCTTTTACCATAATATTATGGTAAGAGCAAGTTATGTTTTGTAGATATTCATATGGATCAACTGTAACCCTTCAGAGTAACCTATGTACGAGTATATACTCGTACATAGGTTACTTTGAAGGGTGGAGAATAACCGTTCAACTTTAAGCGAGTCTCAAGAGTAGTTGTAACGAACTACTACTATATGAATAAAAAATATAATATTGCCACCTTAACTCAACCAGACTCTAAGAACCTTGATATATTTCCGACCAATAAATTCTGTTATGATCCGGCAAAATTCCCTTCATATTCTTTCCCCATTCACGTTAAATACAATAGATCCAATCAAAGTAATTGTTTGTGTAGACTTATAGTTTTCTCTTTACCACGTATCCTCCGAACTTGCCTTGCAAAGCGATGAAATGTCCAAAGTGCACCAAACGGCAATTCTCCTATGACTTGCTTCTATTTTCGGTCCGTTTCCCTCACGCCTCCCTGTTGCACAAACAAACGCCCTGTTTACTGCCGCGCATTGTACCGGCTTAATTAATTTGCTTTTATGCCAACACTTCGGATACGTTGAATCATCATAAACGCGAAATATGATCACATGCGTTATTTTATAACATAATGGGTGATTTGGCTGGTGTTAGGAGATTTAGTGATTTTCGTCGGTAATTCACAAAGTGTATTTATTGCAGCGTAGGTACTGTGTTGGTTTCACACGTCATTATATTTAGCATATTAGTAATATTTAGCACTAATATTTGCATTGAAATCACTTATTTAAATATTCCGCGAGGCCATGAATCGAACGTGATACATGCGACATTATTATATATGTAGCATATTCACCACGATCATTTTGGTCTAATACCTGTAATACATTACATGCACTGTTGTTATATACAGAATGTATGTCATTCTGTATGTAACAACAGTGCAGGATTAAAGTATAAAGAGTAAGCTTTCGTACCTAAAAAGGCCTTCAATTTGTTCGAACATAAGAGTGCAGAGCGGTACATGACCTCATGTAGAAGTCCTGTTACCTGAGTACTTATGCTAGTTTATTACCTCCATAATAAATAACGTTTTGACTAATGAAGTCTCACTAATATTTTCTGTTGAGACTGTTGTGGGTACTATCAAAGTAAGTAAATAATAAATCAAATAATAATAAAGGTAAATTTAACGTTTTGAAATGTGGTTCGGAAATTGGACTCAGAATGTAAGGAAACTAATACACATGTTAACGTTCGGCGATGGTCGCCGCCAGTGTTGAGCGACCGTCGACGATGGTTGTCGGCAGTCGATGACTATCGTCAGCGACAGTTCCCGACATGAATTGTCGCTCGTGTTTAACCTCACTGTCGTAATTGTGCTACATCCCATAATTATCTTATATGATGAACAATTGACTGCGCTGCGCTGTTTACTATAAATACTAAATACATTTTTGAAATTATTGCCCGTAATAAAATGGAATAATGAAAATAACATGGTTCAGTGCGCATTCAAATGCTTTCTGCATTATTATACTTAGCTTAAACAAGGGTGCGGCATAAATCTGTCGTCTCAAACAAGCAGTTACCTTGGACTTGACTGGTTTATGGCTAGAATTTCTTCCTCAAAACACAGGGCTGTACTTCTGGTTCTTGTAACCACAGATTATGAAAAATGGCAGATAGAGTATAAGAACTAGACAAAGATAAAACAAAATATAAAAGTGTAGAAATATGTATGTTGTTGTATAAAAGACGAAGATCATAGTCTGAAACTTACTATTCGTTTATATCTTTTCCGGGTCTTTTTCGGATATTTTCTTCAAATCGGCTATAAAATAAAAGAGCTCAGCAATATATAAGATCTTATTATATTATAAGCAAAATTATACTTTATTTTATTTTATTTTAAAAACAATTGACTTTTCTAAGCCAATTCACCTATATTTACTTCTTTCGGTAGCTGACAATTTCTTTGAAACGCTGTATCTGATAGTTATTCTGTAATCTGTGGTAAACGCAATAACCGCGAATATATTATGATCTGGCTCTCGATCGCTATAAATGACAAATCTTAGTTTCCTGCTATTATTTACTATGACAGATTCAAGCCAAATCGGACACTTGTGCACGCCAATATTTTATTAATAGCAACAATGGTTTAGTAAAGAGTTGTGATTTACGAATACAATGGTTTACCATTTGGAAATGGTAGAACCCCGTCGCTTGTCTGTGGCGGCAATATCGCCATATTTATTATACCAGCGCTTATTTACATTCTAATGTTTCATTGTAATATGTTACGGGTACTCACGATATGCGATTTTGAATATATTTTTGCCGATATTACAATAAATCAATTCCGCGACAATATCAGATTAAAATCATTCTAATGTTCGGCTAAAATTGCATCTGAATTTTAAAACAATTGGTTGATAATGCATGATTAAACATGGCAGACTAAGATGGCAACTACTTACATTATTTTTTATATTAATAATTTTTATATTTAATATGACGGATTCCCAAAGATGACGGATTAGTTAGTTGATTTTCAAAGAAGCAAATTATTTTCCTGAATAAGAATAAAAAGGCCATTCTAAAAGTTAGAAAAGAGATGTGTTCAGCTTGACATTTCCTTTACTAATGTCAGAAAAAGTGGCCGACGACAGTAATCACCCAGAACGAAGCTTTAGTACCTATAATTATCGATTTGTACTTGTTATTTTAATATTTCCCTATTAGAGAAAATATGTTTCTTCGCGATTTCTCAACACGGTAGCTCAGTTGCCCGAAGCAATATCTAATCCTGTATCGAGAGCTTCATGCATAAATTAACATAAAACGTGAGCCTATGTACTGGCTTGTCAGGCGGCTTCCACGAAAGGCAATTCTCTACCCGTAGGCGGCTGACACTACTCAAAGGAGCTTACACCATCTTTATTAAAGTTGGGGCACGTTTACGGCGACACAGCGCGTTAGGCGTCTTAAATCTGCCTGTGAAAGGTAAAGGAAAATATTGTAAGGAATTCCTCGCGTCTGAGAATGACTGAATTCTGAATAATGTGTTCAAACATGTGCGATATGTGAAGTTTCTTTATTCGAATGAATAGTACGGAGGAGAAGGAATACTTGATTCAAAAAGGTGGTTATCTATTAAGTTAAATGATTAGATCATCTTGATCTACCCTGTTGAATAGGCGATCTATTCATATTTAACGCCTGACATAGGACCCGCAAGATACTCAGTAGGTTTGTCTTTTGTTTCTTTCTTATTGGACCATAAAACATTTCGCAGTATTTCCTAATCCTTGCTAAATAAACAATATAATAATTGTAAGTTGCGGAACCAGTTCTAACGAAATACGTCTGGGTGAACGCGGTTTTAGACCGCGGTATTGCTAAATTGTTGTCGTATCCTGTTCGTAGTTCGAACCGTGCTTATTTATTGCGTGTCTTGTGGGCTGCCGTCTATCTGTCATCTTATTCTTATCAATATACAAAGGGAATGTTGATTTCGAATAGCGCAATGACGTTCAATTTGGTTAAGATGATAATATATTAATTGAAATATTGGTTTCGAATAGACTTTGATTTTTATTTACTTACCAAAATGTGATCTGTTTTTTAGATTAGCTTTTGAGTTTTCTCGTTTGCATCCCTACACGATGTCATTATTTGTTTTGTTACATATTTAAATTTGTTAAATATTTATGGTAGCTTTCACTACCTATAAAGTCATTAAAGTTACGTCAAGAAAAAATATATATAAATATCCCGTTATATATTTTGGTACCGTGTAAATAGGCTTGCGATTAGGGAATGATAAGTTTAATATTGGTCACGCTGAAAAGCTGCGCTGAAATTATCTCTGATTCTGAATCACAATTAATTGTTTGTGATTTTGAAAGAAAAAGAAAATAAAAAAATACCGAGCATACATGCTTGTGTACCTAATGCTTCTTTTTGTGTATAGATGTAAAAAAATGAAAAACAAACAATGCATTGTAAGAAGTATGTAAAAAAACTTGTTTTTGAAAATTCCATTGATCTTTTTAAAAATACTTGAATGCTTCCTTTGTCATATCCCAAATTTTGCGAAAGTCTCCATGCATCATAACGCAAATACATGTCACCTGTCATTAACATAAAATGTGTTTAGAAATTATTAAGAAAACAGATTCCGGTTACAGACCAATGATGTCACCAAACTGAGTGAAATCTGGCCTAATTTTAACCACAACACACAGTGCCCTGCAATGAATCACATACAGATCTACATTTACCCTCACGAATGACATTTGACATCTCACGAACGGCCTCAGATCCTTTCAAGCGATTTATCCATTGTCATTATGTAGTAGGCTTGGGCTTGTACTATATTCCCGGTGTTAGGTGAATCTCATGAATTATGGAGGCCCATTTATACCGTCACTTATCGCAATTTCTCGTTCTTGGAGGTGTAATTCTCGTAAGCACGACTCTACTGCATTATGAAATTGTTTTGTCCCTAGGGTTATACGCTTGCCTTTATTGTTGTAGCTTTTAAAATAGAATCGGAAGAGATATTCTGGAATACATTGACTTGAAACCTTTATGGGTAAAGAAATGTGAATGTCATGTTTATAATTCAAATATAACTTTTTTTTATGATGTGATTTCGAGTGCTTAACATTTATTGTATAGTTTAATCTATTTTTATTTGCATAGTTTTCTATATGTGTTTATATAACAGGTTATTTTCCAAATTTCTTCTACGTTTGATCATGCGCTTCTAAAATCGTTTGTAATATACGGGGAAGCGGACAGAGAGTCGTACGAGTAAACTGACGACGTTCTGATGAGTAGGTACACACAAATACATATACGTTCCATTTTTTATACGGAACCCTAAAAGTCAATAAAAAGTAATGTGACAATTGTATTAACAACATAACAATTGTAGTTAAATAAAATAGTTTTTTAAAACGGAAACGCATACAATGAGCATTGATGTGCTTTTGAATAGTGTCGTAACTTAAGAAACGTAATGATTAGATAATATGTTCTATGACTGTAACTAAGCCATTAACAGGAATTGTATAGGGTTACGGATGCGTAAAACGTTAAAAAGCGAATGTATTGTCACAGAATGAATGGGAAGTAAATTGTCGATGTTCCCTGTTTGAATGGTAAAGGCAAGTGTAGATGGATGTAGAAACTTAATAATTTCGCGTTGATAAAAGTTAGATTTCAATTTCAATACCAATATTAGAATTGAATTTCAATTACTTTTATTAGCTAATTTATTAGCATAAATGAATGTTACTGTTAATAATAGGCACTGTTTATGGCGCTTTTATCTATACTCTATACTAATATTATAAAGTAATAGAGTTTGTTTGGTTGCACGCGCTAATCTCGGGAACTACTGGTTCGAATTGAAAAAATATTTTTATGTTGAATAGTAAATTTATCGTGGAAGGCTATATCACGCTATGTTTGTTTGTTTTTAATAGATTGTTCTCTAACAAACGCGGGAAACTGCGCGGCACAGCTATTTTATAAAATAAAATATCCAATACGTCGATTTCTAAATCGTATTAATTAAAGTACGACACACACGTCAATTAGTTGATTATACCCATGTCAGTATCGTAAAACACGTTTTAAATATCAATGCGGCATAATTATTGTATTTGAATATATCTTATTATATAAGCATAATAAAACTTTTTGGTTAAAAATTAACTTCCAAAAAGTAGAACTCTTATGTATGATCTAGCCTTTACCGAGCCAGAACAGCGCTTTGCTGCGCAGTGTGCAATGCACTCACTGTAATCATTTTGATAAAGCCTATAAAGTGTAGCACATGTTCACTAATTTCAGTTTTAATACACTTTATGATTATACTTTTTATATGTTAATATTGAAAACTTATTCGGCAGTACATAATTTAATACTTAAGTTATATAATAACTCATATAATATGAGTAATAATGTAATGGTAATGTGTGGTACTA
Source organism: Cecropterus toxeus (assembly GCA_018249875.1). NCBI lineage: Eukaryota > Metazoa > Arthropoda > Insecta > Lepidoptera > Hesperiidae > Cecropterus > Cecropterus toxeus. Next base: position 3,232 of record DWNE01002102.1, on the reverse strand, counting down.
CTACTCCATTTGATAAAAATTACATCTAATAAGTTTTTATTAAATTGATTCAATATAAATTAAAAATTCTTTCGCTCATAGAATCACTTATAAGAATTGCTTGTAAGACTGAATAGAGTAAATTAGACGTCTGCTTTGCTAGGGATCTTCGACGGAATTAAAACCCAGAAAAATGAAATGGTTTGGAAATAATGATCTATATGTCACATAGTATTTTGTATACTACTGGCACAAACATATACTTTTACTGAAAAGATATACCTACTGGTTTTGATGTACAGTAATGTTGAAAAGTATTAGGATTTACATTTTAATCTTGATTTGCAAGAAACTAATGCACGTGTGCTCGCTGATTCTTCGAACATTCCTTGATACCATTCCGAAGTGTCGAACTAAGGTTAATGAACTTAAGTTCTTCGGCAACATTCGTATCGTAATTAAACTTTTTCCATTGTCCTTTCTTCTGGGAACGGCGACAATAATAAGTAATCGGTCGTCCCCTTTTTCTATCGTGCTATTAACTCAATTGTTTAAGTGAAGTTCCTGATAACCGCTTAGTTTAGTGCTTGGTGCCTTAAATTTGTAATGAGACAAAGAAATACATATAGTTTTTTTCGTTGACTTCCCATAGGAAAGACGTTATCTATTCATTGTCCTACCCTATATTGGCCAAGCACTGATACGTTTCTACCTTCAAAGACTAAGATGTACCAATTTTTATATATGGTTCACTTATTCTTTAAACCAGAACGCTTCAGAGCTTAATACGTTAGGCAGAAACAGGTGTGGTCATGTTGCTGCCCAAGTTGAGTCACTAAAGGTTTTTCCTGTACCATCTTGCTAGTAATGTTAAACCGAAATAATATTTATTCTAATTCCACTAAATCAGCACAACGTTCATATATTTATTAGTTCTCCGTACGTAACATTAAATCGAGTGCAGTGAGTGGAAGGGATTGTTGGCTTATGTTGGTATTTAATCGAACTATTGAACTATTTGTTTATAATTGGAAGATGCACCGTGTAGGATATATTGTATTTACGAACCGAAATTCGGACCTTTGGTGTAAAGATACTCGCAATAAAGAAACTTACAAGTTCAGCTATAAATTCTTATTTTTTATCTCTTTTCTAATGAAATACAAATGCTATAGAGAAAAGACATACCAACTTTTCTTACCAACGGTTCTTATGTATAGGTAATATTATGGAAAATTATTATTAGTCGCACATTAATCGAGTATATCCCATATAAAGTTGTGCGTACTAATTAAATGAGTATTTGGTGCATTTGTTCGAACCAATTACTCGGAGTATAATGACTTATGCTCCATTTGGTGGCGATTTAACGAACTTATTCATATGAAAAATTACCCATTTTATTACAAGTATTTGTCAAATGGAACGTCAATAAAAAAACGGTCAAGCGCGATTCTTATATTGCGTGGTTCCGTACCATTATAACAAATAATACATTCTAATTGAAATTTTATTCGCATACGCTGTGACGATTATTTTTCTTACATGAAAACGTAATATAAATTTGATTTTAATCTACCTTTGCGTAATTTGGTTAAAACCGCCATCTTGTGGTAAAAGATCCAACTACAAGGAATTCTCGATAAGTTGAATACTGACATCTAACGCCATCTAACAGTCTAACGTTAAAGTTGAGCAAATAATCATGTTCGTTTTATGGGAGCCCCCTTTAAATATTTACTTTATTTTCTTTTTAGTTTGTTGCTTTTGTTATACCGGCAACAGAAATACATCATCTGTGAAATTTTCAACTGCGTAGCTATCACCGTTCATGAAATACAGCCTGGCGACAGACAGACGGACATCCGACCAGAGGGACAGCGGAGTCTTAGTAATAAAGTTCCGTTTTTACCCTTTAACACGGAACCCTAACTAGAGTGGGTGGTAACCGCCTCATAATATAATAGTCCACCTACTTTCAATATATTAACAATTTTGTAGTAATTCGTGCGGTGGACAACAGGCAAGCTAGATTTACCGTCTCAATCGATCTGACCTTTGCAATGCTAACCATGCTTGAAGCTATGGAGAATGGCATTTGAGGAGCTCGGTTGTACCCATACCTACTTTGTATCGGTCGTCGATATTCTCTATCGACCTCTCAATGGTTGGAATATTCGAAATATCGATTAGGAATTTATTGGGCTTTGCGCTTTTGTGGTAACCCTATACTAATTTGTCACTTTGATTTAGTGCCAAGCAACACATATTCCGCAAGCAGGATGCCGTCAATTACAACAAGACAATATATTGTTATTGGAATTATAATTTTAATTAAAAAAAAATAGGGTAAACATAGGTTATTCAAATTGTCATTCCATACCGCATTTATACACGCGTGTTTGTGATTCGTCTCGCCATTCGATTAATTGTTACGCAAGATGTTCGTCTGGCTTAATAGTGGCACGAGTGACCATTTAGACATTTCCAATTGTGTAAACATTTGTTCGTCTCGTCATTCCGTCTCTTCGACTTCTGTCAAAAATCCGTATCCGAAGCAAGCGCCACGAGGCGAGGCGAATAACGAACGAGCGTTTACATATCATTTGTGCTCGTGTGATCGAGCATCATTCGCCTTGTGACTCGCACGATAATGTAAAGTAAATAAATTTAAAGGCGTGCAAAAATTCGATATATAAGAATGTAGTTAGTACAGACTGATATTGAAGGGTCATTCCTTTTGTTCTAAATCATCATGTTAGTAATATTTGATGTAATTTCTTTGTTAAGTAGTCCTCTATAACAATTACATCAATGCATGTTGTGTTCATTTAAACTTTTAAACCACCGAAACCGCTTTGTAATTAAAATAAATAATTGGTAATATAAATTGTGGGTAGAAACATATTTAATGTTTTTACAAACACCATGATAATAAATAAGTGAAATGAGTGTATCCAAAACTTGAATGTGTAGTGAATTAGAAGTGTAATTTTCATCGAAATGGATTTGAACTGCGATACAAAGAGAATTTAGACTGATCAGTCATGGGTAACGCTAACTCAGGACATGGAAACCCAAGGCATCACGGCAAAAGCAGAAAATGCAGAAGTTTACCCACTTCACCGGAAGTCAGAAGGTATGTAAAGTAATAATTAAAGAGATGTTATTGTATTTTTGAAATATTGTATGGCACAATATTTTTATTTTTGATAACTTTTGTCTGACTCTGCCTAGCTTCTCAAATCTGGTT
>DWNE01002101.1:0-19787 GCA_018249875.1 Cecropterus toxeus | reverse complement strand
AGTAGATTATATTTGATATAAAATATTATTATTAATATTATCATATGCTATTGCAATATGACTGTAGTGTAATGTGTATGTAATGTAATGAGTAATTTAAGTAGAAATAAGAATAATATTTATTTTACATACCCTCTGTACTGCTAATGAATAATAGTTAAAAGATTTATTATTTTTGCATGTGATATAATTCTGATTATATTTTATTTATAACACATTTATCTTGCTATTGTAAGTGTGAATAAATACATATAGTTATTGACTGGTATATAGAGATTTCATAAAGTTGCAATTGTTTTCTAATTATATCATTACAATTATGGATGGTTATAGAAAACTATTGAATGAATTTACTTAGAGTAAAGAAATAAAATGCACGCTTTTTTGTGTTTGGCAGCTAAAGGTTATTATAATTTTAGTACCACATAAAATTATTCGTCGGTGAGTGATAAATACTTTTTTCTCTTGTTATTATATTCAAATTATTTGAGTCTCTTATATCGAATTACATACATGCCTATCTGAGCATAAAAAATATGTGAAACTATGTAAGTAAGTACTTGCACAAAGTATTTTTTTAAAAACATTAAACACTCACTTAAATGCTGAATGCGTTATTAATCATCTGCTCCAATTACCTACATGTAACAACGGTCATCCGTTATAATAACTCTAAACACATGTGAACATGCCGCCGTTAGCGTCCTTTGATGTGCCGACCGCTTTACAATCCGATCACGAGTGCATCAAGTTACATGGACCCCTTGATTCAATGGTCACAATAGAATTTTCCGTCCTATCACCTCCTTTACAGTTCTGTCAACACATGCATCTGTGCTTGTGTGTGTTTGCGATACATTGATGGATGCACACCGCCTCCGACTCACCTGCGGGTACGCGCTGCCCTACATCCCTTTGACCTGATTTTCCACGGCATTTGACTAGCATCGAGTTGCGAATTGTGTCGCTTATTACGCTCATGTAAACGGTAAATCAGGATCGGATATAATATTGACATAATATTTCTCGATATCCTTTGACGATTTATAAGACAAGCTTCAAAATAATTAAGAATAGGAGAAACAAAACATATATGCGAAGGAGGATGTTTATTTAAAAAGCTAACTCGGTACTTGTTAATAAAAAAATCAATTTCTAGCAGATTCAGTGAATCACAAGCTCAAAACCTGCGAAAGTTTGTTGGGCGTATTACAAAACAATATAACGAGAATCCCGGGCAATAATAAGGTTAGTGGACCGGAAAGTGAACATTGTTTTATGACATAATTTGAAGTTTATTTTCGGACGAATTATGATCGCTCCATGTAGCCTCGACCCCAAAACTGCTTAACGCGCGTCGACCTCCCCAACCTTTAACCTAATTCTGTGTTCAACCCTCACAGAGATGGGTGTTCTGCTTGCATTGATGCTATTATTGGATAACGCGACTTTTATGCTCCTTTTATGCTGAGAAAGACTGACAATATTCAATTGGGATACAATTATACTTATCGTTGCTTATTTACGATACGGGTAGGGGGTGCCGCTTAGAAAATACAATAGCGGGGGCCCGATGTGGATGTGTTAACCTAAATCAACTCTCAATTTGTTTTTATTTGACGCTGTGAAATCTGATATAAGGGCCGAAAGCCGACAAAAACGTTCTCATAACAATGATGGCGAATTGGTGTCTGTTTTATTTTTATTCAAATCTTTTGTCTATACAGTTTATTACCATTTATACAGGCAGCGTTTCTAGAGTCTTTTAATCTTGTTAATATTTTTTTATTTAGCTTCGTTTAATTTTGTTAGTGGTGTAGGTATTTAAAAAAAGAATAATCTAATGACCAGCAAGTCATATCGTAGAATATAATAATAATATATACATAATCCTGAATTTAAATATGTAAAGGCGGAATCACGAATTGACCAAAATTTTTTTATATATTTCGAATATTACCAATATGCGATTAGTATAGCTACATCTAATTCTTTGTAATGATGTGATAACTGCACCAATATTCTATTCTATTAGGTGTTGCAATTCGAATTCCCACTACACCGCACCCACGCATTTGGCACTCAATTCTCGATCGTTACGCCGGATCTACTTAAATAAAACAAAGATACTGCTCTGGATACCCAATTTCTGGGAAATTCGGAGCAGTCTCCGCCTGAACTTGTTCGCGTCTTGAATCATCTAAATACTTTAACGGATCAGGTGTTGGTTTTGGCGATCCGTAACAAATGAAAAATAAAACAAGAGCCCTGGTTTTTATGATTCACTGAATCAACGAATGCTCTGTTTTGTCTTATGTTTTCAAAGATCTGAAATTTAACTTAAAAATACTATACAGATTTAAGATTATGACGGTATGTTTAATTTAGAAGTAGTTCATAATGAATGTTAGTGCAGATTTAAGCTATAAATAACATCTCTCACGCATCTTTTTTTTTATCAAAATAAGTAATGAACGCTGAATCCTAATTTCTAGTACAAATACTGTAATTTTGACTATACCGTAATGATTGTATTAATACATAATTTTATACTTGTGTATGTTTGCAATAAATATATTATTCCATTTTATTTTTTGTTCCTAGTAGATATATAGGTATGTTTATTTTATTCATTTTCCTAATAAGTAGAACATTAATACTTCTATTATATAATACAATATTATTTGCCTTGCATATTTGAGTGGTAGAGAATGGTTCTAGTATACTGTCCGCCATTTAGACTATTTTTTTACTAAATACATAATAAATAATAATAAAAAAGTTTAGACTGTAATTAGGTGTTTATTATAATAAACCTATTTATACCATAACGAGTATACTCGCTAAATAATTATCATGGATTTCTCCTCGACAGAGGGCTAAACGTGAATTTTTTCTGCTTATAAGGATAAGTAATGGACCCCTAAGAAATTCGCTACGGCCTCTTTGGAATTCATGAATACGAAATAAAACATGCTAATTTTGTAGAATTGTCGGAAAAACAAATTTTTCACCCGAATAAATTAGCAGATGTGGAAGATTGAGGAAAATGCGGTCGTAACAAAATATTATAGTTGCTCACCCCAAAAAAAGCGGACGCCAATGATGTTGTAATTTAATACGGCAAGCTTTAAAAGGTCGAGTTAAATGTGCGAAAGCCGGCGCTCCCTCGTGAGAAGGGCACAGACTCCCAAATATTTGTGGCAACTTTCCACTTTCGAGCTATGCGATGTAAGCATCACCGCTACAGATACAATTAGCGGCCGCTCAATCCACGTTGGAATGCTTTAAAATTTTATAGCGAGTCAAATTAAACAGCGTAAACCCATACGGAACCTCGGTCGCTATCAACGCTGCGTATCATAAGAATTAATTCGATTGGACCAACACACAAGTACGCTTATTCACCGTCATCATAAAAATAGTCATTCAAGGATATCGCAAAAGATCGTGTGGAGGTCAACGAACCCATTCGCCGGTCTCGCTCCAAAATTGCAAGTGTAGCGTTGGTTTTACCGCGAGGCTCGCCGGAACCCCAGCCGGGCTGCCGGAGTGGCATTTTTGCAGCGCGATCAACTTTCATTCACTGTCTGAAAGCTGTTGCTACGCGGATGCTGGCCTCACGGTGTGCCGCTATTAAACCCAAACGCTCGTGCGCCGCCCGTCATGTAGATGATATCGTGCTCTTTGGAAAGTAACTCGCTAAGTTTACTTGTTAAGCGTTTTATTTCGATCAGCGAGCTTGCCCGTTCGTTGGGAATGTGCTACGAGATCGCGGCTACAAGGAAAAACTTGACTCGTTTGCGACACGTACAGATATTTCTGTAGTTCATTGATTCTTTTTATTGGTTTAACCGAATGTCGTTATAATTGACGTAAATTTACGTGTTAGGATAAGTCATTCATACTGTAGTGATGATGATAAAGCATCTATATCAAAATAGGTTATTCATTGTTATGTTTATTTACGTAAGTTGATATTTCCAGCAAAATAAAATTCAAAAACGCGCAATTTAAATGCCTTTCACTTAAATTTCCAATCTTCTCGAAATCCTATATGCTCATATTTCACCACAAGTAATCAATCTTCGTATCAGCAGTTACCTACATAAAAAATGTTTGAATCTAAAAGTAAAATTGAAAAATGGCTCTTGCACGTTTCCGTCGCGGTGCATACATCTCGCGGGCCGCGGCAACGTCGTTGTTTAACGGTAACCGTTTAAGTGCCCATATCACGGCGGAAGCGGCGTTGTCTGGCCGTCTCGAACCGGTGAATGGTCACCTTTCTCCGACACACAGTCTAGACTGCGTTCCGACCGCTCAATGAATTTCACATCGGAATGCGGAACGCCCAATTTATTGTGCCCTACCAATATTCGTCAACCTCTATCGGACGAGTGAAACTGTCACGAATAATTAGAAACCAAGTCGGTCGATGGATGCCGGTATATTTCTGATGTCTTTGAGTTCTTATTTTGTATATTAATTTGAACTATTTGCCGTATTGCGCATAAACCATGCGAAGATTGTATCTGTCTTGAACAGTGTATATTTAAATGCAAAAGAGTTATTTTGGATTGTGCCGGTAGTTTTTTTTATTCCCTTTGACGTATAAAATGAGATTACATCTTTATTCACGTGTGTATGGATAAATACTCATTAGGCATCAAAGTATCCGTATCTAAGTCGTTTGACGTCATAGGTTTTTGCCTACTTTTGTTGTCATGTCCAAACGTATTATCAACACAATTCGATAACAATTCCTCAGAGACGAGTGTTGAACAATCTGAGCATGGCGCGGACAATGCGTGGGCCACGTGGGCATTGTCTGTGTGGGTATTCAGGTACCCTATGCAAATGGCTAAGATTTCTCCGGCGGTCTGTTGACGCTCGGCTCGACCCATTATTTCTGCGGCCACGATTTCATTGCGCACCGACAACCATTTGCATTTTAATTGGATTAAGTCTCGCTTATACATCACACGCTTGCTTTGTCATTCGCGACGATTTTGTGGACACCGAGTGCTGATTTCTGACGAGCTACCGATAGCGAGTGATAAAAAAATGTAACGTTGCACCTGCAGAAGTGAATCCGAAATAAAAATAGGTGATTTGTTTTTCTTAAAAAAATCAAAGTAGCAAACGAGTATGCAGTCCACCTGATATAGATGATAAGTAGTCACTGCCGCACACATGTAACATATCTAACCAACTCTAGATATAACAAAGATTCTACATGAAATCAATTACAGGTGCGTTGCCACTCGTGACATAGTAGATGGTTGAATTTAAGTCAGTCGACATCTACAGCATTTACAGTCAACGAAACGTATGAAATAGACGTGACAGTGGTACCATGCCAATCATACCATATTTCGAAAACATTTGCACTCGAATTACACAGAAAAGGTGTTAGGTGAAATTCCATTGAATTTTGCAAAAACGCTTCATTTAATAATCGAGTTTTCATGTTTTGGTACGATGTGATTTTAATTGGCTATACGTAGCTCGTAATGTTCGTTTGTCACGTCGCAGGAAAATAAATACTCGCCTAAGTAGGTATTATTATAAGGCGCGCTGTTGACGAAGTGTGACGAGTCAGCCCTAAAGTGCCCCTCGGTGTCAACGACCGGCCGCGAAGGTTTTTACATGGCCAACGGTGTTTTATTTTAATAATAATTGAATCGAATTAGTATGAGAAACTCCGAAATACTTTTTTATTTTAAGAATGCCTCCGTTTAATTATGGGTGGGTTTCAAACTATTGCACGTGAATGGAAACCACCCCTAAATTAAGCCATGAAATATGCCAGTTTTCTTGAAGATTTCGTTTATAACCGGTCAATCGGCTTTTATTCTTATTTGCAAACTATTTTTGCGACCTTCACAGTTGAGTGTTCGTTGCCCTTCAATAACGTAGTGACGATCGGGAACCAAATGGTTGTATGTCCGTCCATATGCAAACAATAATGGCATGATCGGCACCAAAGCCGTTGATATCGGGGCTCACCGTTGAAGATAAATTGCAGATAAATAACCGCTGAGCACCTGGTTGGTGGTGTACGCCGGTTCCATTTTGTTTTGTCTGCCAGGTGCCAATCAACTTTATTTTTGTTCTTTTCTTTTTGGTTTAATTGGGTTTAACTTAACCAATTTACAAATGTTGGTTTGTCGGTTTAATTGTGAGTCAAGATAACTTGCGATTTTTATTTTTAGTGGCACATAGGTTTGTTTTTTTTAGATTTTAACTCGTTGCCACAATATTCGTCGTACATATCAATTATTTTTTAGATAACTTACTAGGATACATGTAGGCACATGTATGTAACTTTTTATTTCACTTTGACTCTTCACTCGTGATTTTTTTTTGTTTTCGGTTGTTAAGTATATTTCTGTTTTTCTTTTTTGTATTGTGTTCTTGTATTGTCATATTATGAGGGACTAAGAGATTTTAAATTGATGACAATCGGTCATTACCATCACATTATCCCTCTCGACATCAAATGGTCCATTAAATTGGTGACTATTTTACATCGCTATCTCAAACAATTCGCGTTAGTCATGACGAATTGTCAATGATATGAAAATAATGACCTACAACTATAGCAAAATAAGTGTCGTAAAAAATAATGACTATACTTAATAGAAACTTATGTTTTGGCGAACATCCCGGTTGGGCCCCAGCGTCGTTGACCGGCGGTTTTTGCAAGAACACTGGCCGCCTATGCGATCTAGAGCAGAACTATCTCGCGTGGATGTTGGACAATAGGCGATATTTGTGTGGTGTGGTACTTACATTGTATTATTTACAATTTAATATGGTTTTGGAGCAAGCAGCAAAGGACCTTACATCATCTGTCGATAATTTATCCATCAGTATTTTTAGTTCCACGCCCTAAGGGGTGTTATTGATCAAACCTGGCATGCGTTTTGACTACCGCAATGGGTTTTGATTTTACACAGGAAAACGGTATTGACCATCTCCTGGATTTCAATCCTTAGTAATAAAAATAATAATCCTTATCCTGGACATTAATCCAACGACATCGACGGGAAGAGATGAAATGGTGATGTCCAAGACCGGCTCCACACGACATTTTACACCCTTTGCGATTAATTTGTAACTTATGAAGGTGGGTGATTCTACTCATTACATGAAAATGGACGTGGTGGCTTCCCGTAAAGGAAATCTTACAAATGCCGTCTAAATAGAATTGGTTTACTTAGGTTTTTACGATAAACTTTAAGGCCTCCACAACTCTGTCTATTTCGTATGGCGTTTATAAGGGAGCTCATCATCATTAATTATATTCTTAAATCCATTACCTGTAAAAACCTCACTTTGATGGCTTACTCTACGATCAAATTTTAAATAAATTAAAATTATTGTGACTAATGATAAAATTATCAGTTATTTTTTCTAAGCTTACAGTTAAGTTTACATAGTCGTTACCAAAACATTAAAAAGTTACATTACTTTAAATAGTTACATTAAAAATGTGATTGTACGTCTGATATTTTTAAGTAACATTGAAAACCGATGAGTTAAACGAGATTTTAGACTTCCCACTCAAAAATAAAAGACATAAAGAGCAAAACATAAAAGAGAAGCGCGTGGGGAACGCTGCACATAAAATTTTAGTCAATTTGCAAAGGCATATATTGGAAAACGCATATTAAATAATTATTGACATGTGATTTCGTAATATAAACAATCACTCAGTGACATATCGGAAGGTCTAATCGATTTTATCATTTAATTTGCGGAAGCGTTTCGCATTAATTATTACACGCATGTTAACGTAATGTGTTATATTTTGTTGACATCATTAAAATATACGGATATATTTATATTATCTGCTTTAATTTGTCAGTGCGTTGACAAATTTTGACAACTAAGCAGGTCACGAAGCTCCCTCGTGTACCGAAAATGAATTCGTCAGCAAAACAATTAGGACGACATATTTACCATGTTACACGTAAATCAATAAAGATGCACGAAATTAAATACTGACTTAGAGATAACGTTTGTCTTGTTCGATCATGTGAGATAATATACATGTAAGACCTTTTTTGGACTGGGAAAACAATTGGTTTGGTTAATAAACCCATTTTTAAAGCAACTTATGATGCTTAACAACTTTAATTGGTTTATCCTGCGTTGTTGTCAGCAAATATTTAATGCAAAGTAAAGATTACCTTCACTTCATAAAAAAGCTTTATTGAAATAGAGTTGATAACCTGAAGTTTGTTGTTATATAAATATATGTATAGGTGATGTGCTAAGCATAATATTGCGAAACAATCTTAAATGATAAATATAATCTTGATTTTATGGTGGGAAGAACCTAATTAAATGCAAAGCTTACTTACTCGTACATCTTTGAAACTTCTAGTGTCAGTAATATATTGGAAAGTACGTAGAAGTAAATTGAATATAATATTTTGCAACAATCAACATGTATGTAGGTACGTAAAATACATTAAGTATATACACGAACCACCTGTTTGTTTGCTCATACCACAACTTACTAAAAGACCACCTGTGACATTACGATAAAGGTATCGTTTCATTTTATATTAATGTATTTATAGTTTAATAATGTATGCGTACACATTTCAGATGCAACATTGTTGCAAATGTTAAGTTAACAGGACGGCACACAGTCGATGCCTGCTAAATGCTGTATAAAAGTTTAATAAGAAAGTGTATTACAAAATTAGTTTAATAAATTTATTACTTCACTTACTTTTAAATATATATAAAATATATATTTAAAAAAATGTTTAAAAAACACGCTTTCTACACTCATAGCCCCACACTAGGATTTTCTCCTGTGTCGTGGGTGCCATGGACAGAAACACGAATACACAAACACCCAAACCCAGAACAGAAATATAAACTTATGATTCATATTTCTGACTGGCTGGGAATCGAACCCGGAACCCACTGCGCGTCAGACTGGTATGGAGACCGCTCCGCCAGCGGGTCGTCAATTATAGTCCAGAATAGCGTTCGAAGTATATGCATTTCAAATACCATTAATGTATTACTTATTACGGGGATTATTACGCCAGATATCTATTTCATAAAAAAAACTGTCTTGTCAAGTTGTCACTAACGCTGGAAGGAATAGAATGTATACAATAGTGGTAGAATCCTGTGTAGTTCGACTTAGGAGGCAATCACTGCCACACCTAGTTAAACGTCGTTGTATTCTGATTTTAAGGGATACATACTTTTGGGTGCTATAAACGACTTACCATCAGGTGAATTACATGGTCATTTTTGCTACTTTCTTATTATAGAAAAATCATTTCAATCTGCTACTTTGGTCATGGTGAAACACTAAATGACATATTAAAAAACAAACAGGTTAAACAAACAAACGGCATTTCTTTTATTAAAATTCCACGCATTAAAAAAAACATAATTAATATTAATTCGTTTGCTCAAAATAATGTTGTATGTGTGCCGCGTAACTAACCGACGCAGTTAAGCCGGTAAAGGTGCAGTGCGACTCTGGTATCAATGAAAATAAAAAGTTTGAAATACTGACCCTGATTACTGTTGCGCCCAATTTGTGTATTGGATAAAGTTTGACTTTTATATTTTTGTATTATTTGCGATCAAGATTTTGAAATGGCGAGCGGTTTTAAGTAATCGCTAAAAGAATTTCAGTTTTAAATAAACGTAGAAAAGAATTATCGGTGCCAGAAAACATCATGACACCATGACCCACATTTCTTTTCGCGATACAATTTGTAAAAAAGTCTCTTATGTATTTACAAATATAAACGTACGTTAATATCTTTTCGTAACTTGCCGCATCCACTGACAGCATTTTGCAAGTTGCGTCAATAATTTGTACCTTAAGTTTTTAATAAAAACTTAATAAAACAAGTATAAAAACTTTTTATACTTCCTAATAAGTCTCCATGCAAAGGCGAGTAACGATCTCGATTCTTAAGGTCGTCCAATTCGTTAATGCCCCTGAAGACAGTTGCAAGACCAAGACCGATTATTTGTTTACGTGCCTCTGAAACCAGAATGCGTGGGTAATATTGATATAGTTTAGTATATATTATTTGGGATAATCATTGTTTACGTTTATCATTGCAAAGCTCATTGCAATGTATTGCTAAACGAAAACGTAACCGTTCGCTGTATGAGCGAAAAGGTAAACAAATAATGTTTGGAGGAAACCTATTAAGCTCATAGGTTACTGACTAGCAGTACATAAGTTGGGGTACTGCGGTGTTGTACACGCTTACCTCCACACTAAAATGGAAAACATAACATAAACTTCCTTTTAGGACTTAATCTTCACAGTCACTGCAAATTTAGCATCCCGGGCTCTCCTACTACTATATTCGTATCGAAAGTAGTGCAGCCGTCGATTATTTGTAGTTATACTCCGAAAAGTTGTTTCGAATCAGATGTATCGCTTGCGATACGTCGCCGGCTCAGAACTGCAATGCATACGTTGCGGTATTACGGTGTTGTACTATAGTCGTGTCGTAGCCGGCGCGGGCGCGGTGTTTTCGCGCGCTTGTTACCCGCCCGGGGCCCCGGGTGAACGGCCAGACACGCGGTCGGCCGGCCGTTAAACCTGCCCGGAGCGGACCGCGGACCGAGCGATCTCCAGTTAGAATCGACCTCTGCATGTCGTCTAGCGTTTAGGGCATCGGATTTTAACCTTTCGTAGATGTTCACTTAACAAACCTTCGATAGAAGCAATCACATTACGTCCTCGAACATCTTAGACTGAGAAAAGGATCAATATATATATTATTCTAGATAAAACAAAATAAATACGAATGTACGACCTTCATCTTTTCATCGCTTTGTTGAACGAAAAATGACGTAATATGATGTTTTATCTTAAATTTTAGTTATCTTTGATCTTTAACTACTATTTTCTCATATGATTGTTATGTTTATCTATGTCAATGTTTTTCGCTTTCATATTATGTGCACGCGTTCTGCTTTCAAATCTACGTTAATAAGATTTTCTTTAGACAGTTTGTAGACATTATCTGGCGTTACTTCGCGGATGGGATATTTCTTTGATATTTTTTTCATAACTATTCTTATAAGTAAGGCGTATGATACTATCCTTCTTTCGAAAAAGAGATTAAGAATAAATCTTTGCGTGTTTTGCCTCAAAACCGTTAATTGCAAATTCTTAATTAACAATGTCTGCGTAAGCCGTCAAAGTTACAAACTATTTTAATTAATGTGCCCCAACTGAATAAGATTTTCTTTTTATAAGTATATAGGTATATGTTTAATATAATTATGTGTAACTGATAGTAATTTATATTCAACGATATTAATATTCAATCCTCCACCGGCGGGGCCAGTAGCGCGTGAATCAGAATCGCGCTTGTCTACGTTTTTTATGACACGTTACACCCGTTCTTCATACAGTCTGTGGCAGAGGTACTCAACTTGTGATTGCCAGTGGCCTTGTAAACAGTAACTTGTAGTAAGGATAACTTGACGCTACTTGGATATTTCAAAATATCTGAATAGAGTTAGCGTCTAACTGTCTATAAGAAACTCACTCTGATCATTGAAAAACAAAACTGTTCGTGTGATCGTAAGTAGACCACTAAAATATATCCGGCCCTTGATATGAGTCTTTTTTTCTCTAACTAATTAAACTGTAAAAACAGGAAAAGTTTTATTTTTTATGTCGAAAACTATTCAGATGTTCTGCTTTCTTGGAAGCAAAGCCACCCTAGTGTAAAGCACACTCCACTACCAGATCTTCCAGAATGGGTGTATACAGTTTCGTCCGTCAGAAATTTTAAACTATTCAGATGACCTTCAATATACTTTAGCAATTATCATCTAATTATATTGCCTCGGGAGCCTTGAAAACCACGGGAATCATCTACTAAATATCCTAACAGCATATTCGTGTTCCATAGAAGTAGTTTCGTAAGCTAGTATTTTAATAGATATTTATTGTTACACAATATATTTACACTACACATACGGAGTAACTGTTGTCGGTGTAAATCGTACGGTTGTTCACAAGCCTATTGGCACATAAGGCTGATCTTTCGTCAATCGATGAAACTAAAAGTTTAACAAAGCTCAATCTGTGATTTAAAATTTTGTCATCTGGAGACACGATGAAAAAATAAATCTGCATGTAACCTTTTTCAACTTTGTTTGTACGTTTTTGTAGTTATAATATTAAATTTATGATTAATTTCATTAGGTATCTAAGTTTGAGGTTAATCTCAATATCTGAAGGCTCTATCAAGATCAAACTTGTTTTGTTGTGAGTAAAAAATGTTGAACACCGCTGGAGCATCTCGGATTAAACAGATACAATTTGCAGTTAGTCGTAAGTCGATGCCGACAAAGAGTAATCGTTAGCCCAATTTCTGATAGTGTATTAGCTGTCACACTTTCAACAACTTCCACATTGTTAATATGCATGATGCAGTCGTACAAAGTTATAGAATTGTCATACTCAAATACTGACTCCTTTAGTACGAAAGTATATATTAACCATAGTACATATTTCTATAAATTCTTTGTACAACATCTAAGAAAATAATCGATATTCAAACGATTATATTATAAAGCAATATTGAGTCATGAGTACTGAAGTCTTAAAACAGAAGTATCCCATGTAAATTGTCTAATATATGTATGTATATTTATATACACAGGTGCCAGTTTGGGTAATTGTGTCGCGAGTTTATTGGTTACTAGCCCGTTACTACTTTGCCCGCGGCTTCGCTCGCATTAAAAAGTATTAAAATTGATAAACTTCCATACAAACTTTCATCCCCTATTTTATCCCCTTGGGGGTAAAATTGATCAAAATCCTTTCTTAGCGGATGTGTTCGGCATAAGATTTACCTGCAAGCCAAATTTCAAACCGATCCGACCAGAGGTTTGAGCTGTGCGTTGATAGATGACTATGTCAGTCAGTCAGTCACCTTTGAGTTATATATATAATTTAGATTTTATCCCAAAATATGCCCAACGCGCTTAAAGAAGTGTTCACTTTAAAATTACCTTCTGAGACCCTCGGATTTTCATCGCAATAAATATCATGCAATTTGTTATTAAAAACATTAACAACCGTTATTTTTTTTTGCCGGAGCAAATGAAAATACTTAATATTGATGTCTTAATTAAATGGGTTTCCAGTGTGTTTGAGTTCTTACATCGACCTATTCACCAATTTAAAGATAGTACTCTAACAGAAGTGATCATCATAACACATAGAAATAAACAAAGGTGAATAAATATATTTTTTTAATGCAATATTATTTTCCATCGATAATAATAAGACGAAATTAATAGTTTCTCTGATTTACCTTTTAGTATAAAATGATTAAAACGTATAAAAAATGTAGGTATATGCCTTATTGATATATTTTTTAGCGACGTCAAAGTCATCTCAGATGAAGAAAATCACTGATTGCCAGAACACTGTTAACAGCGTTATGATGACATCGCTCACAGGGTACAATATCTACACAAAATACGAATTTAGTTCCTTGTAAAGGTGATAATTATTAAATAAAATTTATTTGGACGATAGGCAAATGGTATATTAATTTGACATACGATGAAATAATGTTGCTACAGATTAAAATAAGTCGTATTCACGTGTTCGACACGTCATATGTGAACTACACGTTCGATACTAGATATATATTACTTTACAGTACTGCTAGACAGGTATTATAAAAAGTGTTTATACCAAATTTAGCCGAAAAAATCATTTTTATTAAACCCAAATACATTCAGAAAATACGGAATTATATACGAACAAAGTCCAAAAGACTTTCTTCACACAGTTTGTATTGTATTCAAGTTTGTTATGTTTAAGTAATCAATCTCCTAGTGATATCTCGGTAATGTTGTTTACATTTGTAAATGATGAATGGTACATTAATGAGTTCAAATGAGATTCAACAATCTTAATCAAAAAGCACTTATGATGGGTCGATCGGCGGAAAAAAAATATTATAATGATCAAAATTTGTAGTTAAGACTTTGTCCAAATGGTCCGAGTTTGCCGCGAATCGTTTCGCGCGAATTTATACGTGCATTGACGAGGTTACGGACGCCAATACTGCCGTCGTAATAGAAAATGCAGTATTGCAAAAACATATTTATTTTAATTTTACCTAATTGATATTGCAATATAAAAAACTACGTAGTTTAAATCCGTATTTATTGTTTAAAAAAACCTTAACCCTGCATTTCATGCTTGTGAATGAGATTTACTACAATAAGATAACAATAATCACCTAATCTAGCACAAGCACCGCGTTCTTCTTTACATTAAAAAAACCTTTTTTCCGTCTACCCACTTGTAGATAATATCCTTCTGATGCAAATACTACATAAGTTCAATTCGCGGATATGTTGATTACTGCGTTCTGGATTACGAGGACAGAATAAATCACGACGGTAGAACTTATCACATGTGACCAAGACACATTTATCGGTAATCGACGAAATCATTTAAAAGTCGATGATCATGAAAATGAGAAATAAATTAGTATATTATTTGGTACATTTATTATACACACAATGTGGGCAATTGATATTTATAACTGTACATAAGAGTATACATACGATAAGCGTATGCCGTAAAATATCTCTCAAATGAAGAAATTTGTATGAATTCCAAACTAGTTTGAAAATAAAAAGAGATATAGACTTAAACCAAAATAAATTTATTCTTTCATAGTAATTAATAGCTATATAAATATTAATATCTCTTTAAACTCTACTTATAATGAAATCACAACTTAGGATGCAAATAAATAATGTATACGTTCAACTAATTGCCATTTGTAGTAATTAGTTATTTCATTTAATAAATAATTTTACGGTTAAGAAACAGTTATAATTTATTTTATAGTTGCCGCGTGGGGAAATCGGTTGCTTCATCTCCATGAATTTAATTAGTTTTTTAATTAGTAATGAAATTCATACGTGTTTGAGTTTCATTATGGTTTTTATAATCAATTATTATTATTGGTCAAGGAAAACGGGTGATTAACATATATCTATTAGATCCAATTACATCCATCCAATTAAGATTTATCGGTCTGTTTTGTACATTTTGACACACTGAATAGACACTTCAATAAATTGTAGTAAAACAGTATACATACAAATATTAATTTACTCATCCTAAAAATATCATCGTCTTATCACAATTATCGTTCATAAAATATGTCAAGTAATACACGGTACATGGCTATCTAGTGTTATTAATCGTTATTTAATCTTTTTAATTAATAGCGTATATATAGCACGCCTACATGTCGTGTCACGCATTTTGATTTATTGTTCAACATTTCGTAATGTGCATCAAACAATTCTATTATCGTATTGCGAGGTGTCTGGGCCAAGGTGATGCAAATGATTCCCCGAGACGCTCATGTCTATGCGATGGCCTCGGCCGCCATGAAAATCTACAAGATACATTATTCTTTTCCTAAGTGCTTAAAAGAAAATCCGCTGAATAATTCACTATCCGAAGACGGCTAATAAAAGCGTGCTCGACAAGACGGTGGCGGTCGATATGTAAAGAGATGAGATCTATTCAGGAATAATATCGTCGTGGAATTGTTTACGGTGCGGCTCTAGGGCGCCGGGACTCGGGAGCCGGGCGCCGCGTGCCGGCCGCTTACAACGTTCGCTCTTTGCTCCGAGCTCAGACGGGCCGGTACATCGCACACTCCGCGCACAGGTGGGATTGAGCGACCGTCTACATCGGTGCTTTTTCATTCTTTGTTTGCGTCGAGGATTTGCATACAATCGGAGAAATTGCGTGGCTGGCAGTAGCCGAGAAAAAAGGAATTCTCTTGTAGTTTTATGCATATGGCTCTTTGGAGTGCGGGCAGATATTTTGTCTAATGCATCATTGGGTTCTTGGCGTTCACGTTATTTAGGTACTAATGCACGGAACTGTTTTAGAATAACCTTTTCAGATCCCTATTACATATCCTGCATTTTCTCTAAATGTATTTCTTTATTTGCGGCGACATAATTTTTCAGTCACTTTATAAATTACGTAGGTGCATGAGATCATCGACTTCTTATTATAAACGCTTAACGTAATCAGTTGATTAGAAGAAATAGGGGAAAGACGTAGCGCGCCATCAGCCCGATAGCGAATCTTAATCGATAAAATCACCGCGACGAGCGGTCAGTGCATAGTACACCGACGTGCTTGTCATCTGAATCACGTGGCCTTCCGCTCGATTATTACTTACGAGCGTCGAGTTCGCGCGTTAGTCGCAACGGGCTGCCCGCGCCGGCATACCGTCCTTATCGACGCCGATATTGAGAAATTACGCGTTCAAAACACAACAACGCCACGTGTATAAACATTGTTGCACAACAATAACACGCGGTTGACGCGCAAGGACGCGCCGATGCGCTATACCTTCGCCCGCTCGCGCCTCGCACTTTACCGCGTAAACTGCGCTTCACGCTAAAACAATGTCTGGCCCGGACGCCCGAAAAAAACGATGAGCGTTCTCGACTTGTGGACCCGTCGAACTATGTTTCCTGATAGTGATGCTGTGATTGGAGTGCTTCTTTGTTTTACTAATGCGGTGTTGTAGTTCGCGTCCTTTATGTCGGGGTCGATTGATCTTGTTTGTGATAAATTCTTTGTTCTTGTGTTGTTTGTTGCTAAATAAGTGTTAAGTTCGTCGAACTGAGGAATGTCTATCATACAAGAGGACAATACCGATGGCAGTAAGTATTGCTGAGTGTAGATTAATCGCGAAGCATGTATCTCTTCGCAGTTACATAAAGTTGTATATAGTGCTACTAGCAATATGTCAAGGATGTCGCCTTAATGGATTCTTCAAGTCTCGGTCAAAGTATTGCGCAGTTCACAGAAAGTCCAACTAGACATTTTTCTTCTCATTTAATTCACACTTATCCTCAAACACATTTAAAACTTGCACACAATATTACAAAATCAGACGTGATAACTGTCAGTATTTACGTACTTACCGTATGTATCTAACTGATAACAGTATCCTTGCCAGTTCTTGTCACGAATGCCAAAGTTATTAAACGCGTTCTAATTTTGTATTCAAAACTAGCCGGAACTATATTATCGTTACTATTTACTTTATGATACCACGATTTCGTGCATGCCTTTATGGATTACGTCATATTGTAACCGGAAATCGGATTCTGTACCTAATGTCGTATTAACTGTAATCTAGTACTATTCCGCCCTACAATAGAACAGTCGTAATAATTTTATTATCGTACGTAGAGAATGCAATAAATATAATTGCACAGAAAACTGCATATGCCATCCTTAAACGGCAAAACGGGCTATCTTGCACCTCCCACGCCAATCTACCGGCGGCTAGTCGCATTCCACGCATAGCTACCACAGGTTGTCGGCCGGCACCGCGGCCGGTTTCGAACCGCTTGCAGTGGTGACGTAGCAACTCGTCTCCGCGCGTTCGTCGGCCCGCACGATGCCATCGACACACGAGGCCCTTCCCCGTCCCCCTGCGCGTGATCGCTTGGATCTCCGAGGGGGAAATAAACGTTGTCACGGAGCTCTACTTACTCTGGACGATGAACTGCGCAGTTTAAATGCAAACTAGATAAAGTAACACTGACTACGGTCGGGTACCGACATCGCGTGCGCTTTCGCCGCGTGCTGCCTTTCTGCGCCGAACCGACACATGGCCCTAAAATTAGTCGAAACGTATTGAGGTAAAGACGCTTCGGTTCCTTGGCATTGAAATCGCACTTTGTTGTGATTCGGGGTATTGGGCTATTTATAAGACTTCAATATTTGCTGTCTGTCAATATAATGACATGGCAATTTATGCACAGAGTACTTATTTAGTATCTACTCAACCAATACAATAGAACAATCCTATTTTGCCTTCGAGCGCCTTACCTTACTTTAACGAGATATGACACAAATAAACGGATTAAAATATGTGTGTACATGAGCCGCTTGACCTTTATTTACTTCACCTAACATTGTCTAGGTATAACACGGCATTGTTCTGAGCCGTTATGCATTCGGAAGCTGCGGTGTGATAACTCAAAGCGGCTCGGATTTGTCGCACTAATGCGTGTGGGACAGATGTAATTATAACAGACGCAAGCTTCGTTGTCTCATCACTGCGTGCGAAATTGCACACAGACGTGTTGAGCCATGTACACTACGACATAAGATTTTGGATTGGTATATTTGTATACAGGTACGGCTCAGTTTTGAATGAGGCGACCATTTTAGTCTTCGGGAGTAATAACGCATATTCGGTGTTTATTCATTTCATAGATATTCTGTTCTATATTACGTCCACCAGGTGGACATGCTAGTTTGCTAATTCTGAATAAAAAGGGCAAATGAAATTGTAAGTGTTAAACGTTCTGAGTTTTGGTTTAAAGGGTAGGAGTGAAACACTAGGCATTCCAAATTAGTCGCGGCTATCCTCAAGTAGGTAGTACTCTTATCTCATCATGGGCTAATTATAGATATACATAGGTGGCAGTGGCCACTAACCTAAATGTGGACTCATGTGTATTTTATGTGCTATTTTTTTTTCATATAAAATATCTCAGGATGCATACAATTTAATATAGACCTTTTATGTGTAAAATATTAAGTATTTTT
This sequence comes from Cecropterus toxeus, assembly GCA_018249875.1. NCBI lineage: Eukaryota > Metazoa > Arthropoda > Insecta > Lepidoptera > Hesperiidae > Cecropterus > Cecropterus toxeus. The sequence goes on along the minus strand of DWNE01002101.1, from coordinate 1,114 downwards.
CTTCCATATTGCGCATGCATTGCGTCAATGCTGTCCGCGTGTGTTAGATTCGATTTACTGAGGTTTATTTACAACGCAATAAGCTATATTTACGTGTTTACTTTCTTTCCTCACTCGGTAAAGACTCGAATCATCATTATTTTCCTGCTCCAATGTCTGTTTACTTTAAATAGACAATATGATTATTTATTGCCATATTGAGTTTGAATATGCCAAAAGATTACTACTCTGGTGCGTTAACCAAATAGGTCGCATAATTACCTGGTAGGCCTGTTGTTCCAAGGAGAAATAGTATATTCGTAAATTTTTGATCTTAAATGGTTTTTAGGGTTCCGTACCCAAAGGGTAAAACGGGACCCTAATTACTAAGACTCCACTGTCTCTCCGCTGTCTGTCTGTCTCCAGGCTGTATCTCATAAACCGTGATAGCTAGAAAACTGAAAAGTTCACAAATGATGTATTTCCGTTGCCGCTATAACACCAAATACTAAAAATTAAATATATATATATATATATATATTAAGGTGGGTCCCCATACAATATAAATGTTTTTTCTATAGATGATGGTACGGAACCCTTCGTGCTCGAGTCCGACTCGCGCTTGGCCGATTTTTTATTGAACATCTCTGTCGAACTTGAAATAGGTAATAAATGTCCATCAACCGCAGTGATGGCTAAGCGAGTGTAAGCGAGCGCGCGTGTTGATGAGTTTCGTTATATCATATGTTTGAATTATAACATATCGCGACGAAATGAACTAGCTACGTATATTATGTCTAGTCATGAGTAGAATCGGGTATAGCATTTAGGATTTTAGAAATGTCCATTTTTGAAGATACGTGTCTCAAGGAAGTATTGGATCTGTTCGAATGTTTGAGCTGTTTCACCTTGTTTCACTTGTTTTTCATGACAGTTTTTCGAATCGCAATATCTCGTTTAGATTTGAGTTTTTTTTATAATTATGAAGTAGCAAACGAGCAACCAGCCCACCTGATGGTAAGTGGTTACTGCCGCCCATGGACATTTGTAAGCCACTATCACAGATACGTTGCTACTCCCGAGGACTGAGATGGTCGCCACATATAAAAGTGAGCCGGCAACCACACCCTTCCAC
>DWNE01002100.1:0-19787 GCA_018249875.1 Cecropterus toxeus | reverse complement strand
AAACAAAATAGCCAAAAAAAACTATTTCCTAAATTGTTATATTGACAGTTTAGACACTTTTGACAACAATACATTATTACCACAGACTACGTAAATATCTTGTAATTAGCAAAACCAGTAAACTACACATAGTACAGTTAAGCCGCGCTCTTAGGTTTTAAAGTTGGGCAGGTAATCTTGCTGTTCACATTTAGAGATAACAGATGTTATTCAAAAGGTTACAGCGACAGATTGGTTTTCATTATAATGGTACAAAATTATATCTGCTATGAAAAAAGCTAAATTAACATTAATTTTGATTCTGCATACATTATGGTAGTGTCAAATTGTCAATACTGTCACCGTGAAGTCTGTCAACACAATTCATAATCTATTTTCAGTTTTCACGTGGTTTCGCTAATTGTACGCTTTTCGTATCGTTCGGTTTAACTCGACTTTCTTCAACATGTGTCCTAAATCATACTATAACACGATGTAGTTACAGATTTTAAAACGGGAAAATGCATCGTTTGATTTCAGCAAGAAATTTATATCAAAGTAACATTCATGGGATTGCTTTACCATCAAATAACACCCTAAAAAGTTTGACGCCGGTCTCGCAATGTTCTTTCTGTCGCAAAATCTTCTTAGCGGAACATTATACAGGTAAAACTTTGTGTGATTATCAAGTTAAATATTATACGTGTTTTAAAGTTGGATAAACTCACAATGTTTATATAAACATAACCTCTTAGCAGTTGCATAACGTTTCGCGTTAGTTCCAGGGAATACCTTTCTCGTGCGACATCAATCTACGAGAACGGCTAACGCTGTGAAATCTGTTAAAAGGAAATCGAGGCATAAGACCTACAAGAAATATGGCGAAGTGATGGAAGGTTTGTGTTTCGAAAACTATATGTTTTAGCTACATATTTACGTGCGAATATAACATAGTTTTTCTTCGTTATTTCAGTGAATGAGAGTAGCATGACGGAAACTAAAGTATCTATAAGTAAATTGTACGCTAAACATCTGTCTAAATTGGCATCCAGCCCAGTATCTTTGGGACAGCTACATCAGTTGACCACAAAACCATTGAAGAAATCACCCATTGATGAAGTTGATCCGGAACTACTCAGAAGTGTAAAGGAGAAAATATTAAAGAAACATTTACCTTCAACCACTTCGGAAATCAATTTGGAAGATGATAAATGTGCGCTCATATTTACTAGTCACAAAATATCAGCATTAGAGAACAGATGTAAAACTAAGCAATACATAGATATGGTGAAGGAGAGCTATTATAGTTTTAGAAAGGCTACACTCTATGATCAGAAGTTGCAGGATTTGAGATATGCTATCAATGAAGGCGTGACTCAGGAGTTTGACCTAGAACCCATCGATGTAAGTGATGGGAGCCCAAGGTCGTTACCAAAGAGCCCACATGCAGTATTTAGAGAACTATTCATAGATAATAATCAATTAGATAGATATGACAGAGAGCTTTTCAATCACCTGTCTAGTTTGCAGTAAGTATAATTTTGTCATGGATCGAATTCTTGAAAGCAAATTAAACTTATTATCTTCAAAACTACTTGGTCCTGTGTTGTAACTAGTCAACAGATTGATAGTTTAGCCTGAACTGGCTGGTTTACTTGTCTGCGGTCTATCGCATAATTTACATGTTTCTTACAAGATTGAAGTAGCCAGCAAGGATGCAATCCACCTGATGGGAAGGAGTCACTGTAGTTAATGAAAATTTGTAAGCAAGTTCATATACATCTGCTGAATTTTTACGCTTTCTACACTCATAGCCCCACACTAGAATTTTCTCCTGTGTCGTGGGTGCCATGGACACACAAACACGAATACACAAACACCCAGACCCAGAACAGAAATCTAAACTCATCATTCAGATGCCTGTCTGGCCGGGAATCGAACCCAGGACCCACTGCGCATTAGATCGGTATGGTAACCGCTCGGCCACGCGGGTCGTCATTCCTGATATATGACAGGAGTCCTGCCTGAAATAAACAAAAAAGATAACTCAGAAATAATAATAATAATCATAATTTCGTACAAAAATTATTTTTTTACACATTTATTACAACTTAATACCGTTTTTCTGTAGGTATCAAGGCATACCTCATCCCGCTTTAGATGACATATGTGAGGACAATTTACACACAGAAATTGACACAAAAGATGACCCGGATTTAGAAAATGAGAGAGAGCATATTGAGAAGACCTTAAAAGTAAAAAAAGCGTAAGTATTATAATTACTTGAATATAAACTTAAGTATTACTATGAATTACTACAATAGACAAAGGCTATATAATTATGACTGATTTTAAAATAATAAAGACAAGTAATATAGACAATGTGATGATAAATATAATCTCATTAACTCATTAAAAAGTTTATTTCTATTAATGAAATAAATAAATCTGAAAGTGCAATATTAGGAGGCTAAATGCAGCAATTTTGACGTGCTTCATACAAAGTGACAATGTTCATGTCTTTTGATTGTTGCTTGCTATGCATTTCATACTGTTATAAAGCAAACACAAACCATGTTTTCTTATTTCACAAATAGCATTGTTTTTATATCTTTTTATAACACAAAATATTCATAACTTAAAATAATGTTAAGAAGTACAATTTTGTAGTAATAAAGAGTGTACATAAAAAATTTCAATTTAAATTAGATAAATAATATAAATATCCCTTATTATATGATATAATAATGTTGCAGCCAACAAGCAATAAAGCAGAAGAAGAAGAAGCAGCGCGAGAAGCGTCGCGCGGCGCAGGAGCTGAGCATGAAGCAGGACGCGCGCGAGCTGGCCCGCCGCGGCAAGCAGGCCGCGCTCGACCGCCTGCTGGCCGCACACCTGCAGCTGCTCTGCTCGCTGCACATGATCAGTGAGGTGAGTGCTTAGGGTATTATGGCAACAAGCAATAAAGTCGAGAAAAGGAGACCACACAAATCCAGTCTTGTATAAACATGAGATAATAGTGGTGGTGGACTGCATGTTCATTTGCTACTTCAATCAAATAAAATAGTAGTGATGTGCCGAGTCATTGTTTTGGTGGATCGAGTCGACTCAAGTCCGTTTATACGGTATTCGAATCATGACTCGATTCCCGGATTCGAGACCAGTACTCGAATTCTATGTTTGGTATTCGAATATTGACTCGAGTGCGGCTGGACTCGAGTCTACAAATTTGAATACAGAATTCGAGTCTTAAAATTTTAGTCCAGAGCTAAAATCCGATTTTAGAACAAAAGGGAAAAATGAAAATGAGTTAACTTCAAACAGCGTGTAGGTTAGGTTAATTATAGTGACACAATAATAATAAATCAATAATTTTTATTGAAACATTAAATAAGAACATAGAAAATAATCAAATTTACTCACGACTGAGAGTAGATAGTATTATTTATTTATTAGCAATTTGAGACAGCTTTAAGGAATTCTATACATCTAAACACTAGACAGAAAGATAAAAGTTATTTGAAATAACTGAACATCACAACAACACTGAATCCGAAACAAAAACCCTTACCGTCATAAAAATATAAAATTAAATACTAAATTGCATGCTATATAGTTTACAATTCTACACAACTGAACTGCTAACTGACACAAAGCAATCAAAACAAAACAAAAAGATGCAGGTTCAAACTTGTTTGTATTATTAGAACCGCGCCACTTCATAGCTTAAGTAGTTTGCGAGTACGAACGACATAACCAAACTCGAATACGGATTCGAATCAGTTGGACTCGCATAAATAGAATCGAGTTAGCGAGTACGATTCGATTCTTCCTGACTCGAGTACCGGAATCGAGTCTGGCGTACTCGAATCAAAATAAATTGGTATTCGAATAGGCGAGTTCCAAAGCAGGAATCGAGTCTGACTCGAGTCAAACCGTACTCGGCACATCGCTACTTGTTACACTTCGGTGTATATCACATTTAATTTTTATTTGGGTTTTTGACGAATTTTGACCAAATGCGACGAGTAATAATTAAATAGCATAAAACCATATTTTAAAAGAAGTCGGTTAATAATTAAGTAACGTAGAACCCTTTTTAAAGTTACGTCAAAAAAATACTACCAATTCAAATTGTACTGACTAACGAGTAAACTACATTTTTAAATGTTTAATAACTTTTAAATTATCTAGAAACAGGCGCACTACGCTTAGAATGATTAGTTAGCGTAGAACTTAGTTTGAACCAAATTGCTACACTCAAAAACCAAGATTGTAAAGGATATCTGGGTAACTAAAATATCAGATAATGTTTTTATTCATGAGAAAAGAAAACGTAGGCGGTTGGTAGGCCAGGAGAAACCTTTTAGAGTATTAAACTTGAATGTACATATAAACAGAATTCATGATATAAATCCAAGCTGAGATGAAGGTCAATTTAATTACTGAATAGCACGCGAAAACCCACGGATTTAGATTTGAATGCCGTACATTTGCAGTTTTATAAACGTGAAAGCCTAGACTCCTCATTACTTTAAGCGTATCGTTTAACGTTTAAATGTAAACGTTAGATAGGAATTAATTTGTGTTTTCAAATGACTTTAAAAATGTTGGAAAAGTTTAAGTTTGTTTTAGTTTTCAACTTGACCGTCGCTTTTTTTTCTTGCTTTAGCAATTTCGACTAGATACTTGCAAGACATATGTTATCGTACTAATGTAAAAAAATACATGTTGAGCGCCGACTTCGGGACTATTTACAGTGTATGTAAGAAACCAACAAAGACGTATTTTTTTTTACTTTTTGGTTGCATAGAAGTAGGTTTCTTTTTAGTTATTTTTTAAACAGCTTGAATATTTGTTGCACTTATTCACTGAAAAACCCATAGATGTGATAAGTAGAATCAAATTAAACAACGCCAACATTAATGGTTCCGAAATGGTTTCCAATCAGGTAACTAAGGCATAAAATCCAAAATGAAACAACAGCAGCGTCTTCATTTAAAAATTATTCACCTACTGCGAACATCAACAAGAAAAACTAAGCCTAGTCACTATCACAAGACAACGATTAACTACGATAAGTCCATAGACTTATCCACTAGTCCACTTCTAGACATATCTAGAAGTGGACCTATAATTTTAAACACCCCAAAGATATGAAATTTGAAACAGAACAATTCAAACGCAAGTTATATTAATGTGATACTAAGAATACAATTACGAGGAAAATGTCATAATGTATTCACGTTATTACTGTTTTATGGTTTATGTGGCTGATGAAATGTCAAGCTGGCGTGAATGCCACGGTTATTAAGCTTCTACCGGAACGCTTGATAATTTAGTGTGGATAATCCGCATTTTGATCTGGAATGGGATGGAATATTTCACAAAGCCTACTCGAAGTATCATATTAAATTGTATTTGAATTCGTAAATATTGACTGGTTTCTATACGTGCCTCTTCATCTTTTCCTTTTATTACAGAATCTATGTCATATACGAAGTTAGTGTAACTTACACATATGTTACAATTTATCGATAGTACGTACATAACTTAGCGTTTGGGTTGAAAATATAATGAACTAGATTATCCTGTCTTAACTATGACGCTGTCAGGTGACTAAAAGTTCTTTCAAGATTTTATATTGTCAAGGCTCGCTAGATTTTCTTATGTTTCGACTTTTCCGTGCACCTTTCTTTTATAACCTTTTCTCAAAAAGAACAAACGCAAAATAATGAATTACCGAAATCAGTCCAGCCATTCCTGCGTGAAGCTGTGACCAAGGGAAATAGAGATTCATTTCTATATGAATAGAAGAAGATATCGTCCTTGGTAATAATAAGTATTGTTACGATAACATCTTGGTAAACATTGTCATTGGGTTGGTTAACAGGGTTTGTGTGTGTGTTGAAGCATATGAAGTTGTGTTCAAACTTCTCTATTCTATGTCAATAATATACATACCTCCTACATATTTAGTTCCAGTCCAGATTATGATCAGCGTGCTGACGTGATGGTATATGTGTAGAAAAGAAGCTTGCCGGTCCTTTTTCCTCAGCAGAAAGAAGACGGTTTCACAAAGCTCCATTAGTTTTAAAATTATCGTCCACCAGAGGAACCGGAGCATCCGAAGCGGCTCTGGTCTTAGAGAGTACTCGGGTAGCATGCATCCAAAATGGTAGGTCGTCGTCCATCCTGATGTCATAATCTGGAAAAAGATATATAGTTACTTTTACTAGCACCTGTAAAACAACGGAAAGCGTTCGGAATAGCAAGATTTTATGATTGTTGTTATAAAAATATTAGGATTTGTTAGGTATTCATGGATCGTTTTAGTTCTCGGAGGATTCAATCATAATAGTATTTTTTGGGATTACGACACCCTTACTTGTATGTAATAATAATTTCGTTTTAATAAAAAAAGCCTCCTTCATTTCGTTAATAGTCATGATCGTTATTTTCCCGCGTTTCAGTTTTACGGAGCATTGCTTTTTATCTGAACTTGAAAGCCTACCATTTCAAAAGGAAAAATATTTTCAAGAGGTAAAACGCAGATCTAACAAGTATTGAAACCTCTTTAACGTAGTGCGCGAACGTAACTGAGTAGGTACTCATAACTGTCCACGATCGGGTCTTACGATAATAATTTCTCATTTAATTTTTATTTCTTCGTTTCATTGGTTTATTTAACGTTATTGTCAGTTGACTTAACAGCAGTGTGTATATACATGCGGTGATTTATTCAAGTGTAGATGGATGACAAAATCCGAATCTAAGAGAATTAACGAGAAATGCTGAAACAACTTACGCGGCTGTTTCTGTTATTTTTTTATCGATTTTGATACAATCATAAATTGTATCTTTTATCATGAGCCTTTCTCCTTGTTTATCATTTATCTTTCGAAAATTGTCTGTATTAAAAAAAATATGCAGTTTCAGATTTTTCAAAATCGCCCTCGTAACCCTTTCAGTATCGTTACCTAGTCACACTTCCAGATGGCATCCACGCACACTTAAAAAAATCACCTGTAATAATGATATTGATCATATCGTGTCTTTTATCCTATTGGGTATAAGTGTGGGCTGCAATGATTTAATATCAGCCTCAGTGCCCTTTACCCTTTACTTACATTGGAGTAAGGTTTCAATAGACGAATAAAATTTGTTTTCAAAATGATAAAGTATTTCTATAAATAAATATTATGAGGTAATAAATCCAATAGGGTTTGAATTGATACGATCAGAACCGCCTTAACCCATAAGGCTACTTAAAATAAGTTTACGTAAAACCCTAACATATTATAGCCACAGTAAATTATGATGTTAGAGTCAGCGGTCTAACAGGGAAAGTTAAACCATGAAAACATTCAAGATTGAGTGTGAATATTAAGTACGAGTAAAAGACTAATCTTGATGAATAGTTTATGATTTTACCTATCTATGCTAATGAGCTAATGTGTGAAGTTAACATAAAATTGTTTGGTCTGTAATATTCTGTCTTGATTGCGTTAATTGTCAATTTTGCTGTATTTATTATTTTTACTGTATGGCATGATTTATTTGCTTAATGCTATAAGCATTCTCAGCCAGCCAACCTTCAGGCAGAAACACTAGGGTGACTCTAGGTTGGCAGAAAAGAGGAGTGTGTGTGCAATTCACACATAGAAGTAAAACTTAATATTAATAAATAACATTTTTTTTCTGAGTATAACAGTATTTAGACCAATGCCTTTTTAATGATCGATTAAGAATTGTCTGCAGCCCATGTTCGTACATTTTATTTTGCATGTACCAAACTCTTATACAAGCTAGGAAGGAAATTCGCTAGCGTGATTCAGAAAGAGGTACAACGCCATCTAGCTGTAGCGTCGACAACTGCTTTCGCAACGCAGTTTCGGTTTTTGGTTTCGCGTTTTAAATCACAACGATTCTAAAGAAGTTTCATTTCGAAAAGATCAAGATTGACCATTGAAACGCCTCATCAATGTGACAGATAAAATAAAATAATAAACTTATTCGTTTTAGTACAACGCTGTATAACAAAAGCCTCCCTTAGGCCTAATGGATACAATACCATTCTGCCCAAGTCTTCTAAGCCCGACGGAAAGTAACACAAAGTAACAAACTAATGTCGGGCACGACCGAGATATTTATAACGAGCCAGCTAATTTTACCGCTGACCTTTACGGGAAGCCTCTTCAGTGAATAATTTAACGAAACCCAATTAATCTTCACAGTTCTTAAAGAAATTTAGTCCGGGCATTCTGTATTGGTTTCTGTTGTCAAAGCCGATGTAACGCCTACGCTGGGAACGGAACGAAATTGTGTAATGTTTCGTTCTGGGAAATGGTTCCAATTTTGTTTCCTTTATAGAAAGGTTTTTTATTGCGTCTTTATTTGTTTTGTGTAATTTACGAGGGCCGTTAATAATCGTCGTTTCTGATACACAAACGTTTTATGAAATTTACGTATTTGAAGTTGTTTTCGTCTAAATCAAAAATCTTAATTCGTAGGCAAATATACTTTTATTAAATGTTACTCTGAAAAAATATATTTATCTCACAAAAAGCGCCTTTAATATAAACAGTTTCGGAAACATTTTCAGATTAAATTATTCTCTGTTAACGCAAAAACATTTCAGAAGTATTAGGAGGCCTAGATACTGAAAATCTAAATTTTACGGTTTCAGTCGTGGGCGGCATTATGAATTCATTCTTCAAACAACAGCGTTAAGCCCTTATGAATTTCCATCACAAAAGCAAACACTTTTTTTTTGTTTTCGTCTTTCAATTAAGTGAATAAGTGTTGGATTTGAAAACAAGAACTTTTTATGTTATCGTTGGACAATTCTGGAGTTTACCTTTTAATTATTATTATCATGTTTGAATGGTGATAAGAAATGAATATACAGATCAAGTTTCAAATGTTCTAAAATCTACATGGATTAACATTAACCTTATAATTTTAACCAAATATTTAATTAACCTATAAAATTATGTTAATTTTGCTTATTAACATAATTTTATAGGTTAATTAAATATGTTGTGTTTACTGCTGAAGTATTTTTCGGCTCCTTGCAGTATTGTTTCTAAGAGGAACTTTATAGATAAATGATTACAAATATACGTCACAAATATAGAAAGTTCAAAAGGAAATACGTTAATTTTACACATAAATCTAATAGCCACATTTCGCAAGTGGCCCAAATCGGCCCGAATATCGGCAATAAAACCGTTATGAACAGATAAAAATCCGAAATGACACAATCGTCTCAGCTTAATTCTTTCTACGTCCTGCACAAGGCGTTTCTTAATTGGTTCATTTGTGCTTCGCGGGTTCCGTTCACAGCGCATTGAACAATAAACAAATCGAGTGCATTAAGACCGGCTGACGACGCTCGGGAATTCACGTGACCTTTTTTCCACGATTTTGAGATTCTATGCCTATTGGATAGTTTATGTGTTTAAATATTCAGGGCTTCTGTGTTTTAGTGCGATGAGTGTTAGAGTTATAAGTAGATTTTTCAGAGGATTTCCAATTAGGACTTAACAATTTTCAAATTTGAGTCACCAATGCTCGTGTGACCGGCTTTCTGTGGGACATCATTTTAATTTCATCTCTGTTATGAACTCTGTTATCACCTCTGTTATCAGTACTACGGATAACAGATGTTTTAAGTGTTATTTACTAATCACCATCAACTGATCTGCGGGTTCATCAATATCATAAAATTTGTAATTTTTCGAAGGTGTTTCAAATGTATTAATATATAATGTATATTATAGTGTCTATACCGTCATTATATAACTCACTACTGTTTTTTATTATAATTCGTAAGGTAATTTATAACAATGTTTTAATAAGATTCATTCTAAGATCGCTGTCAATTTAGGCATAAAGACTTTGCTATTAGTATTTATACATCATTGTAACAACAATGACTGATATAATCTAGACACGTTTATTATGAACGCTTCGTTAGTAATGCTATTTGATATTTCTTAATCCTTTCTTCTATCATCTTGATATAATGTGGATTCGACAGGTGGATGTAATAGAAATGTTATATTGATACTAATACTGAAGTACTTTGGTACCGCTTAAATGAACAAATAATTAACTTAAACCAGTCGATAATAAACTAGAAATTACAATTCAAGGACTGCTTCAATGCAACATCATCCATCGAAATGATTATAACATTATAATTTTATTGTCGTTGCTTTTGTTTATCATTATTGTATTTTAATTTAATTTATGCCTATGGTTTTATGCATATGATTCGTCATTAGTGTAATTGGATTAATCCGTTCTAACTGAAAAAAATAAATATTCTATCCGAGTAACGGAGAGGTCACCACACAGCTCTGAGGCGCAAATCGTCACGGATGCGTTTCTAGACTAAATTCTGCTGTTTGTGGTGTCGTAACCACTTTACTGTCCCCCGGCTAGAAACAAATCTCCTTCAGAATGAGAGAGCTTAGGTCATAATCGCTACTATTGTCGACTTCAAACACCTTTTAGATTTTTTTCTTAAAGGTTCCCTTTTATTCATAACGACGTTATTTTACTTGATTTGTTCTTTACCGTTAAGTCCACAAATGATAATTTTCTTATCAAGGGCCTTTGTGCACTGGTATTCGTTTACAGCATCTGGAATACTGGAACACCTATCACCTATTGAAGCTATGAATACTGAAAGTATCGATATAGCGAGAATAGTAATATTTACCCCCCAAGTCACAATAGCGTTGGCGATGATCTGTAATATATTGTACCACTTGATCACGCTTCTCAGTTGATATGGTTGCCTGTTCTTCATGAATGCTGGCAACATAAGCTTTATTGTGACGAGGTAACCAGTGATGATTGCGACGAGTGGCCACGGTGACGTCATCAACAGCCAATCCTTGACTCTATGATCTGTAGAGAAAAAACATGCCACAAGCATAAGAAACAGAAGATTGACTAATGAAATATGTTTCATTTGACCAAAAGGGTCTTCAGATCGTAAATACGTAAATAAATTATGAAGGTGGTTGAATGGTTCGAGCGGAGAATACTCACACACCTATTTGTAGCGTGCAGTAGTTTGCTGCGTCTCTTTAGACAAGTGTGGTTACCAGTTCTCTAACATATAAGGCGACTCTGATATCTTAGTCTGCAAGAGATGCCACGCTTATATGGATGACTGCAGATAGAAACCCAATTACTAAAGTACGACAAGAAAGGAAAATTCCACAGCAACCCTGTTCTATATAAAAATGCTAACGGATGTCCATGGACACCACTATCCATCAGATGGACTGTGTGCTCGTTTGCAACTTCAATGTTACGAAAAAAATAGATTTAAAATACTAAATGTCAAAATAACTGAGATATATTCTTGATCAAATGATTACCAGTGAACGGTATTCCCACTAAGTCGTTGTGAAACTACAAAATTGATGGTTACACCTCAATTATAATATGATTGAACTTGTCAAATTGCTTCTCTAAACAAATTTCAGTCACGATATTTGATGGATCGCTACAAGCTAATATTGCACCGCGCGGTGCAAATAGATTTCATATTGTTACTTCATTTGTTGTTATAGTCACCACATTTCACGTTTTAAAAATGAGACTTATATACGTACATATATATGAGTGTGTGTATATGTGTATGCAAGCACGTGTGTTTGCGAGCGTATGAGTGCGTGCGTGTTGATATGCGTAAATGACAGATAGAAAACTTCTCCTTCAGGATGTCAGTTAATGGTGTTTACTACACTTACATACAGTCCTAAACTAATCATTATTCCATGTATGCAGTCTTTTGGAGGTCCTAATAAGAAATAGATGCATATATATTCACCAATACTCATGCCAATCGTGAGGGAACCTGCAAATCTGGAGTTCTAAAAAAAGAGTTCTCAAAGGTGTCTAGCGCGGTAGATTATGGAAATATACATTTTTATTATATGTACGGAATGGAAAATTGCCTCGTACAAGAGTTTGAAACATGTAGCAATTATAACGGCAACTGTCACCCAGAGTGTGCCGTACTGAAAAGTTTGCGTAAGGCAATACGCGAATAATTTGCGTAACGTAGTCCGTAATAGACTTGAACTTTGGCTCCTGAACAGTATCTTGATGCATAACAGCTTGCGAATTCAGTGGCACTACTGAAAACTGGTATAAGTCTATTTTTTGACAAATTGGTTTTTTATGCAAAAACTGTTAAGGGAAAACTTATTGTTTTTTTTTTTACAAAACACTTAAAGGAATTTATTGCTAAAACTGCAATTCGTATTCGGGTTTTTTGTTTTTAAAATCACGCTTTTTAGATGTTTGCGTCAAATTAGTAACATAAAATTGTTATTCTATATTAATTTATTAATAGTCTATTTTACAGCTTTCATTTAATAACCATATTGATATAGTAATAAAAAATACCTTGCAATCTTCTATATTCCTGTTCACAGGCGCCATATTTAAAATTATGCTCATATGCCCACATTTAAAGAAATGCTCATACATATATAGGGCCGAAAAACATTTCTTTCCTTCTGAGGTAATCTGGTAAAAATGGATACCTATCTATAGATCTCCGTCTTCCTTAACGGTATTCTAAATTGAGATCCTTTGATCTAATTTTGATACAAAAAAAAATTGGCATAATTCAGACTTATACCTGTCTTCACCAGGGTCACAGAATTGTTCTGGTCATGTTCTAATGTGACTAATGGCGCTGCGTGGCGCAAATGTGCTAGCAATTTTATCTTGATTTTATCTCTTTGTAGTTCATTTTTATATTGAGTTATTAGGTTTTGACGTTTTGCGCAATAGTTATTTAATCTGCAACGGTACGGTCCAGGGTTAAATTCTTGATTGGATTATCAGCTAAACAGATCTATTGTTTATCTAGGCGTTTGCATACTTTCATCGGAGTCATAACACGGTACCTATAAGCGCAGTAAAAAAAATGCCGACACGGGACGCCTGGCAGATGTGAAACATCGTGTTCATGCAAGTAATATGCATTAAAGGCAATATTGCGACAGGAACTAAATATATAGCATTATGAAAATAACACCATCTACGAACTAAGTGGAACTAAAACCCCAGCCCGCTTAGTTTTGCTCGATACTTAATAGTTCCGAAAAAGGATAACAGGTGGCGCAAAAATAAATAAATGCAAGCAATATTTCACATCAAAACGATTGCAGGTTTCGGTATAAAACTATGAAAAGTTAGATGACTTATGTAGATACGTGTGTAACCTTACTACTAGATCGTTAAAAGTGAAATACAACTCAGCTACATTTATCTATCAGCCTTTTAAGATCCACTGCTGCATAGGCCTTCCTAATGGGAGGAGGTTTTGCTAACACAATACAGTGAGAATGAGAAAGACGCTACTGCTCATTTCCTTGATATTTTGGACCGAAAGAAAACGAGTAGTGCTATTCAAAACCAACGTTACCATAAAAACTGGTGCAGTGCGAGTCGGACCTGCGCACTAAGGGTTCCGTGCATTATCTATAAAAACGACATAATAATACGTTTCTTGTATGGTAGCCCCTCTTATATATTTATTTATTCTATTTTTGGTTGCTGTTACAGCGGCAACAAATAAACATCTGTGAAATTTCAAATATCTGTAAAAAAATCAGGACAGCGGAGTCTTAGTAATACTGTTCCGTCTGTACCCTTTGAGTACGGAATCCTAAAAATAGACATCGCCTTATATTATTCGGAAGTTTTAATTATAAAATGTACTTCGGGCTTATCTTGTCGTGATACACAAATCTCTAATTTTGAATGCCCTTAGAAGCACAATTACAGTGAGTGAACGGACTCCAGCCTTCATTGGTTGCGAAACCACCTATAACATTGTTGTCCTGATTTTAATACCACCTCTCAGCTCTTCAAAATTGTGGCCAATTATACTTCGGTCACGATATTTCAAAGGTCTCGTTTTGGTCTCACTGTAATCCTAAATTGTCCTAAGTTGATTTACACCTGTCAGTATACAGTTAGCATAGAGCGAATCTAAGGTTCTGTATACTACCGCGCAGTCGCGATTTACCAGCAGCCTGAGTAGGCTGGAGCCTAGGGCACTTTTAAAGACAGACAGAGAAGACCAAACAATCGACTTTGAGAAAAAATGGTTTTTTAATGTCATTTTAAAGACCTATCTATAGACACTCCACGCGTCTAGATAAGATGAAAAAAATATTTGAGTAACTCAAATATTTTTTTTGTTACATGTATATGTGTTTATGTTTCCAAATAGTTCCATGTATGGGGAGCCCCTCTAAATTTAATATAATTTTTATTTTTGTATACGATTCGGAAAGCGGTTTACAAAATACACTTACCTACCAGGTTTCAACTTGGTAGTCTTAATAGTTTCCGAATAAAGTGGCTGTGACATACGGACAGACGGACGGACAGACAGACATGACGCACCTACAAGGGTTCCGATTTTTGCTATTTGGCTACGGAACCCTAAAAACGATATTACTAAAAACATAATACATATACCTATCAGGATAACTGTATATCAGTATAAATGCATTGAGGACAATGAACCGTGCATAATTTTAATGCGTATAATGGAAGCAACGCCGCAAACGTTATCTAATGAAATTATCGCTGCACCAATTTATCGATATGTGTGACATATAAGATCTTTTAGTGTGATGTTTTCGGTACGCTAGAATTAGTTACATTTATTTACTTTATGACATATGAATCTTGTTTATCAGACTTGTATTTATGGTTGACTAGCATTTACCTACGATTTCGCCCGCTTCGGTAATTTGGTACGGTAAAGAGAATTCCATGTGTAATGTAGGTCATAAACCATCTATGTGGAAAATTTCAGCTAATTAGTAGTTTAAAAATAACCTTTGAGATTATATTCTATTATCTCGATACTTATTAAATCGTTTTAAAGGTTTGTTTTTTTATTTGTGGGGGCTAATGTTAATAAAATTTATCGGGATTTCCACTCAACGATGCAAACGACAGTGCTCTGTAGGGTTCCTTTATAGAGAGGAACACTACAATTTTTAGGTGTAAACAGTACCCTACATTACTCTCTCTATAAAGGAACCCTACAATTTTTCTATAAATCGATATTGAAAAACTATATATTTGAATGCTGACTAGGCAAGAATAGTAACAGTAGAATAGAAAATAATGACGTAATATATCATACGACACTTAAAATATCTAATTAAAAGTAACAGAAATAATTTTTAATTACTTTATCTTAAAATGAAGAGTTTGAAATATAAGAACTATCATTTAATTTAAGCTTTTGATTCCGGTATTAGGCGACTACTACTTACTACATAATTGCTTCCTAAACGCTTCCTAATTAAGATCTTATTTAAGCCTAACAGAGTTGAGAACGCATTTATCAGCTTCAAGTGGCCTACCTTATTTGAGTTTATCACTGGACAATAGTGACTAGTTAACATTAGGTAGACTTCTTAATTCTTCTTGTCAACCCATTATTGTCGCACTGCTGGGCACGGGTCTTCTCTCAGAGTGAGAGAGTTTTAGGCCATAGTCCACCGCGCTGGCCAAGTGCGAATTGGTAGACTTCACACACCTTTGAGAACTCTTTTTTTTATGAGAACTCTTAGATGTGCAGGTTTCCTCACGATGTTTTCCTTCACCGTAAAGCAGTGAAATCCAAATACTCAAAATTCCAAAACGAGACAATATCCCTTCACCAAATTCCGTCCGCATTCTCCTAACATTTCGCTAAGTCACCATCGGTCAAACGGGAACCTTTCTAAACATTAGATAATCAAGACGAGGATGTTCTACAATGTACTAATTAAATTAATTACCGGCTCTCTCGTAGAACACCGTGTTGTAGGCTCTCAACGCCGCGTCCATTGTGGCGACACCTCCATGTGACCGTATCTGTCGAAATGGTGGCCACTGAGTGCAGTATAATCAAGTTTATGTAAATTTGCTTCAGTTGCTTACAGGGTGTTTTTGTTGCTTTATATGCACATTGTTTTGCATGTTTAGGGTTCCGTGTATACGTAAATCGGATTACTGGGACCGTGGAACTTTGCCTGAAATGCGTGAAAATGCCTTATACGGTAGTCTTGTTCATTTTTCTGTTGCAAAATGTTTATTTTTCTGTGAGAGAAGAAAATGAAATATAGTAGAAATCAAAGTCAAGTTAGGGATGGCGATCTGAGATCGATTAATCGAAGAATCGATCTTCCGAGCCAAAAAAACGATTTTTTAAATCGATATGTAGCGCTAAATCGATTCAGTGAATCGATATATCACCCTTACAGATCGACGTTCGATATTTCCTTCGCGTCTTTCGCGGCATCGCGCCAGATATTGTTTTTTTTGTCGTCAAGTTATATATTGACGTTTTTTGTTTTGCTTTTGGTCGTCAAGTTAGATATTGTCGTTTTTTGTTTGAACTTGAAGAAAAAAAGATTTATGAGAATCTATTTTTTAGACCTCGATTTTTAGTGAATCGATTCATTAGGTTACGATTCGAATCGATATAAAAATCGATCTTATTCGGAAAGAATCGCCATCCCTAAGTCAAGTGACCTAATCATGGAAAACGCGTATTAATTGGTGAATTGAGGTTAAAATACAAATGATACTTTTATACAATTAAAATATGCACTCAATAAATATTAAACGAATTAAAACTTAATAAAGTGGGCTTTACTGGGTTACACTGCAAAACTTTTATGTGTATTGTGTTTATCGTGATTGTATTTCTAACTTATCAATGTATTTATTAAATTGTAAAATTCGTATTTTCGTATTAATAAATTAATTAAAAGATATATAGTAAATAAGTATTCGTGTATAGTATAAAATAATAGGTACTATTCCTGTACATACATATAATTGTAAAAACTTTTTAACAAAAAATAGAAACCGACTGCAATGTCACCAAAAAGCAAAAAAATAATTTAAATATATTTTAGTTTCTTACATACATAGTACATATTCCCGAAGTCGGCGCTCACCCTACATTGTTAGATTACAACGACGAATCCTACATGTCCTACAAGTATATGACATAAAAAATACAGACGAATTAAGTACCTCCTCCTTTTTGAAAGTCAGTTAAAAAAGAAAACTATGCTAACCGTTAAGTAAATACTTAAATAAGAAAATTTAGACGGATGCCCTAAGGAGGTCCGATCGTGCATTATGCTTGTATTAGCAATTCAAGAAGTTTATTGCACCGGGGTCGACAGTCATACGAGTCAATGCATGCATTTGAACATTGTCACTTCTTAAATTTCATGTCATATGTCTCACGGGCGTAGCTTTGTTACGAAAAGAATTGAACCGCGGCTGTCAAAGAAAAAAGGTCGCCCAGTCTTTAAAATTTTTATCTTCGTGCCCTAATTAGGTACATCGGAATAAGTAGACTTCGTAATTTATTGACAAAATAACAAAGAGGGTCCTCCTGTTTGTTTTTTACTTAAGCTCATCAGGAGTCAGGGACCCTTTATAAGTTATTAAACAAATTATGTATAACTAGAATGGCATTTTAGCGCTACTAGAGAGGAGTGCTGAACTTGTTTCCATCACCTTAAATTAACGAATGAAATGGAACTGAAAAATAATCTCATCGGCATCAAGACAAAATCCTACTTATAAAAACTAACAACGTATCTAATCTGATTCCAGTCGAAAGAGAAGATGACGAGGGGTGTGAGGCGAGGGTGCGTGCGACTCCGCGCCGCGGTCATAGGCATCGACGACGAAGACGACTCAACCTTCACGATCACCGTCGACCACAAGACTTTTCACTTTCAGGTAAATTCCCATTAGGTTTAGGTTTAAAGAATTTATTCTCAACGTCACTTCTATGAGAACAAAGATTGACATCAAACTAATTTAAAATATCATCAATTCATACAAGTATACATAAATTATCAACTACCCATTTAACTCTTTCGTATTACAATAATTGTATTACTTTTCATATAATCAGCTAATTTGCTCATGAAAGCGTTGAACGGGTGTACATTTTTAACGTCGACTGATATCCTATTGTATAGATGTGCTCTTTCAAAAGTAACTGTTTTATTACCATTGTTGGTTCTTGTTTTTGGAAGAACAAGATAGCTAGCTTGGCAATTTATTAGTACATACCGATATATATTCGCTACCATCGTCAAGGAATCGTTGATCAGGCGATTCGAACTCCTAATCTTGAGGCCCTAGAAGTCCCCCTTTAGGCGCCTGTAACGGCAAATAGGACTATAGTTATTCTATTCTTATCCCAAACCTGTATTTACAACATTTAACGTTCTCTCTGTATCATTTTGAAACTTCCAGAAATTTGACAACTATAAAATCCATGTATGTCCTTTACTAATATACCTATATAAATTTGAACAGTGTTTACAGTAGAGGTAAATATGCGTAAAAATTATAGCTGGACCCTCCTTAAAGGAAGGTTTTAAGCAGTGAATCTCCTACGGCGTGTCCAACAAGAGGGATAGTTCTATTTAGACCTACACAAATACGCGTAAAACGAGGAACATAGTCAAAAGTTATCTATACTAATATATAAAAATGAGATTGTGTGTGTATATGTATTAGTCAATCTAATCAAGAACCACTGATTCGCATTGATGTAGCTTATTTAACTGGTCAGTCTAGAGGCTAGTTTTGATTTCGATATCGGGAAGGTTCTTCTCAAATTTTAATATAACTTCAACTGTTATCAAGTAATCCCTCCAATTTTGTGACGTAACGAAGCACGGATTCTTTAGCTAGTAAAATCTACACATTACGTATAATAAAGATTGTCTCTATTGTTTCAACGGGCTACCCACATGTTTTATATGTCAGTGAGTCATTCTTTGAAAAGTGGAACGCGAAGATGGAAGTTGCAAAAATATTTCCGGATTCTGCAACTATGCACGATGACCTCGGCTTACATTTAATTCAGATGAATCACCCGACTCGCACTTGCCTTTCTCTTGGATTTCCGTTCCGGTTGAGACGAACAAAACATTCGGACGAGATTCGCGCATTGAATACCAATCCGGATTAAATCTTCGTTCAATAATAGAACGATTAGGCTTAGCTTTATACAAAATAGCTTGTACGTTAAAAATATGTAAATGTCCGTATGCCTAGGGCCAACTAAAAGTCTTAACGAAATCTTTTTTGATAAATAGTTGTACAACAATTGTCCGAAATTTCCATGTGTATCGCCACAACTATACAATCGATCCGCGATGTCGATGACTGGATTGACTATATGCGCATAATTGACTACACTGTTTGAAATCGTACGAACACACACCTCGACCAATCTTTTTCATCAATACCAGCAACGGTGAAGGAAAACGTGAAAAGTAATACTTGATTTCTAAAGAAATCGCGGTAATTTTCGGACATACGGACATATTGAAGTCATATATGTATTTGAAGACACAGTCATATATATATATTTGAAGACATACATAGACATATTTGAAATCAATCCCTGTTGTGTTGCTACTGCCGAAGACTAACATGGTCGCCTCAAATAAAGGTGAGCCGTCAAACATCCATCCGCCGAAACCCAAAAACTGCTTCACGCTAGAAATAGGTGTCGCGATTGCATCTCTCCGCTCGAACCTGGAATAAATCCAGACCCTGGTTGCTCATAAATATTTCTTAATCTTCTTAATTATAATTTCTTAATTATAATTTCTTAATTATAATTTTGACGACCCGCGTGGCGGAGCGGTCACCATACCGGTCTGACGCGCAGTGGGTCCCGGGTTCAATTCCCGGCCAGA